>MU376442.1:0-23802 GCA_022495205.1 Hypoxylon sp. FL1150 | reverse complement strand
TCAGACATCGCAACTACCTCGCTTCTTTTGCGTACGCAGTTATCGCCGGCTCTAAGCGTATCATTCGATATGGCTTCAGACCTTGTCCTCCGACACTTATAAATAATAAATATTTTTAATAATATATGTAAAATATTATTAAAACTTAAGCTATTATATAATTTAATTATTATAAATTAATTTTTTTATAAATAAATTAATAGATTATTAGCATTTTTAATTAATAGAAAAAAATAAATAACATATTTATAAATCATATAAATAAACATAAATATTTTTATTATTTACAAAAGTTTTTATAATATTAAAATTAGGATTAAATAATATATTATATTATAATATTTATTTAATATTTTAAAAAAAATAGAAAATTAAAAAATAAATAAATTATATAAATAATAAAATAAAAAAATATAAAAAAAAAAATGGAAATAAAAATTATAAATATAATATCTAAGTGGAAATTAAAAGAAAATAATAATAAAAAGGGTTTAAAAAAAGTAGAAAAAAATAATAAAACGGATTATTAGTAAATATATAAAAATTAAAAATTTAAAACTATTATATTAATATTATATAATTAAAAGTGTAAAATTTCTCTTTTAATATTATATAATTTTTTTTTACTTTTTTCTTATTAATTATTTTAATTAAAGAAATAATAAAGATAATTTTATAATATCTAATATAAATAATATTATTTAGAATTAATTTTAAAATAATAAAATAATAAATATTTTTAGGCTTTAGTTTTTTTTATCCCTGGTTTTCTTTTAGGTTTTTTAAAAGGTATTATAATCTAGAATAATAATCTTATAATTATTAAAATATAAATTAATTCTTTTGGGATTTTCTTAATAAACTCTTTTATCTATTATTTTATATATATAAATAATCTTATAATTATTAAATTTATAATTTTTTATATTATAATAAAATTATTAATTTTATCATTTAATTAACCTTATAATAAATATATAATAATAATGATAATAAAAATAATAATGGTAATTATATTAATTAATTTATAAATTATAAAAGATATATTTTTATTTAAAAAACCAAGGCTTTTTATATATTTTATTATAAAAATAATTTCTAATTATAAAGATAATTTCTAAATATAATATTATTTTATTATATTATAATTTTTATTATTTTAATATTAAATAAAATGGTTATAAAAATTATTATTATTAAATATTTAAAAATATATAATAAGTTATTATTTATATTTTTAAAATATATTTTTTTATAATTAATAATAATATAATATATTTCTATTTAAAATATTCTTAGTAATTTCATTAAAAATTATAATTTATTAAAATTTAGTTTTTTTAGCCCCTAATTTTTTTTAAATAATATTTTATTTTTAAATATTAAACATAATAACTATAAAGCTATTAATATAAAAATATAAAAAATATATTTTTTTAAATTTTCATAATAAATATATTTATTTTATTATATAATTTTATATTAATGAAAATATAATAATTATATATTTAGGTATAAATGATAAAAAGTTTAAATTAAATATAATATATTAAATATAAAAAATTAGAAATATAATAATAAAAAAAAAAAAGTTTAATTATTATAATTAAAATATAAATAGAAAATAAAAGATAAGAAATAAAAGAAATATAATAAGGAAAAATCTAATTGTGAAATAGCTATGATTTTTCCCATATATACCTAATTAAGTAATTTCCCCTTAAAACAAAAGGGAAAAAAAATAAGTAATATCATAATAATATATTACATATTTAATTATAATTTTATTAATTATTTATTAATATTTATTTTTAATAAATTATATATATTTTTAGTTTAAAATTATTTATATTATAATATTATATTTTATAATAAAAAGTATTTAAATAATATATTTAATATTTAATTTTATTTAATTTAATCTTATTTAATTTTATTTTATTTGATCTTATCTAATTTTATTTAATTTTATGAAAATTTATAATTTATATAATTATATATATATTTTAATATAAAGTAATTATATTTTATTAATTATATTACATTTTAAAATCCTTATATATAAATTTAAATATTTAAATAATTTAATTATTTATAAATCTATCTTAGAATCTCTATATTCTAAATTATTTAAATTAAATTATATTATAATTAAAATTTTTAATATAAATTTTTAAATTATATATATTAAAAATATAAATAAATTATTATATTAATTTAAAATAATATAAAAAATAAAAATATTATTATAAAATAATTACTATTATATGTTAATTTTTTATTTAATTAATAATAATTAGATTTTAATATTTTGATTTTTAATATTAATTTCTAATTATTAATTAGAAAAGAAAATATTTTAGGGCTATTTGGAATTAAAATAAATTAAAAACTAGCCGGTTTTATATATAATAAATCTATTAATAAAATTAATTACAAAATATTATAAAATAAATTTCTATTAAATATAATTTAATAGATTAATATTCTAAATAAATTATTTTTTTTTTATAAAAGTAAAATTATTTTTTTTTTATATTTTTAATAAGTTTTTTATTAATTTTATTTTTATTATATTATATTTATATTATTTTATTACTATGTTTTTCATTTATTTTATAATTTATTTATTAATATAAATTATTTTATTAATAATAACTATTCATTATTATTAAATATAATATTAATTATAAATTTAAATTTATTAGATTATTCTATTAAGATTATTATTATGGATATTAATTGATATAAAATGCTTAATATTATAAAATAAAATATAATTAATAAATAAGTATATTTAATTATAATTAAATTTTTTAGGGATTATAATAATATTAATATATATTTTTTAGTAATTATTTTTAAATTTTAAATTATTTAATATAATATAAAAATATTTTTTATATATATAAAATAATTAAAATTATAAAATTTTATTAGGAAAATATTTAGTTTATAATAATAATTATAACATTTTAATAAATTTTTATAAAAAAGTGAATAAATTTTCAAAGTATTTAGTAATATCCTTAACCATTTAATTAATTTTATTCTTTTAATAAAAATTTGGGATAAAATATATGATAAGTTTAATAAAATTTACTTGCCATATAATTTTTAGCTAATTAAAACGAAAGGATTTTTCTGTAACTTTTATATTTTATTTTTAATTTATAATATAAAAAAATTAGCTACTAAAATATTAGGTTTTAACATAATTTATATAGAATATTTCTATTGCTTATTAAAAAATATAAGATATTACTTTTTAATATATTAAATTACTAAGTTTTATTATTATTTTTTTTTAATATAAGAGAAATTTCTTAGGACTATATTTAATAATTAGATATTTAATAATATTAATAATTATAATAATTACCCTATTATTATATAAGCTATAAATAAATTAGGAATTTTAGAATAGGGTAATTTTAAAGATAAATATAATGAAAAATATGAATAAAAATCAGCATTTTTTTCCCTAATTAATATCCTTTAGGGTAAGATGGAAAAGATTAATAATTTATATAAAATTTAATATCTTTACCATATTATTTAATATATATTTTAATTAATTTATTATTATATTTATTTTATATTTTAATATTATAATATTTTTTTTTTTTACTTTAATATTTCCTATTTTATTTATAATTATTTAGATATTTTAATAGGAATAATCTAAATATATTAATTTATTAGCTTATATATTAAATATAATAAAATTAAATTTAAAAGTTTAATATAATATGATATAAATTTAATATATAAGGTTTTAAAATTATAATCTTTTATATATTTTTTTTTTAGTATATAAAAAACTAACATTTTATATAAATAAATATAATCTAAGGGTTTTTAATAATTTTATTTAATTATTTTTATTTAAAAATAATAGTTATAAGGTTTTTATTAATTTTATTTAGTTATTAATAATTTTATAATTATTTAAATTTCCCTTTTTAAAATAAATTATAAATATTTATATTTAAAAGATTATAATCTAAAAGAGTAAATTTATAGATAATATATTATTAAATATATTAAAATATATAATAATATTTTTAATAATATTAATGGTAAATTTTTTAATAAAATTAATCCCTTAATTAATAAATTAAAAATTTTAATTAAAAAGTAATTTACTTTTAATAATTATATTATATAAATTTAATTTAAAATTAATCCTAATAATCCTAATAAATAAATTCATTTTTAAATATTAAATAATTATATAAGCCATATAATAAATTTTATAAATTACATTTTAAATTTTTTATAATAATTATATGATATATTTAAATTATATTATATTCTTAATAATCTTTTAGGTTTTATAAAATAATATTATATACCTTTTAACTTTTAATAAACTAAAATTAAAATTTTCTATTAATAAATTACTAAATTTAATTTTAATTAATCATTATATTTATTTATATTTAAAATATTATGATTAGATTTTAATAAAATGAAATATTATTATTACTTTATATTTAAAATTTAATAAAATTTCATTAAATTTTTTATTTTTAGAATTATTTAGATTAATTATAATATTCATATTATAATGATTATTATAATATTTATATTTAAAATTTTTAAAGGTATAAGTTAATATGGTAAAAGATTAGTTCCGGAATAAGCTATAGATCTTATATTTAAAATAAAAGAATTTATAATTAAAAATAATAAAATTAAGAATATACCTTTTAGACAGGGGTTTATCTATATATTTTCTTAATGGAATAAATAATATTAAATTATTTGGTCATTATAATATAAATATTAATATGATATAAATACTAATTAATAAATTTATTTTCTTAGAATATATATTATTTAAACAAATGGTTTTAAATAATAAATATATATTATATTTAATTTATTATTTATTTAATTATAAATTAATTTTATTTTATATAAATCTAATAATTAGTAATTTCTTATTATATGATATTTTATATTAATAAGTATTATTATATTTATTATTTATATATAAAATACTTTTTAAATTATAATATTAAAAGTATTTTTTATATTAGTTTTTTATTATATAATATATATATTTGTTATTTATATATAAGTATAATATATAATTTTTTATATTTTATATATATATATAAAATTTATTAGAATTAAAAAGAAATTTTTAATATGATTAAATTATTTAAAAAGAATAATAGTAAATTAAATATTATTTAGATAAATCTAGATATAAAATATTATAAATATATCATAAAATTAATATTTTTTTAATATATATTATAATATAATTGCTTTGATTTAATAGTATTTTATTTTATTTTTTAAAATCTTTTTTTTTTTCTTAAATTCTTTTTCTTTTTATTTTTTTTTTTCTTTTTTTTTAATCTTTTTTTTTATTCCCAAGCTGTAATGGAAAATTAATAAAATAATATAAATTTAATAAAACTTAGGAAATATAATTATCTTAAAATTAGGATAATATATAAATAAATTTATAAGAATTTTAATAAAAATTTTTAAATGGTTTATTTTATTTATCATAAAGAATTTAATTTTAATATTATATTTATTATTAGTAATAAATAAGTAAAATATAATGATTTAAATATTTAAAATATAAATAATTTTAATTAATAATTTTATTTTATTAATTATTTATAAAATCCTTAATTGCTATTTAATATTATTTTTAATTATAAATATTAATTTAATAATTTTTATATTAAATTTTTTTTATCTAATATTTATATATTATATATCATATTATAATATTTTATATCTATTATAATTTCATTATAATTAATTATATTATAATATTTTATATTATAATAAAACTTATTATAATTATTTATATTATAATATTTTATAATTAGTTTTACTTTATTATAATTAACTATATTATATTATATTAAATTATAATATATTAAATTATTTCATAGATTATCTAATATTTTTACTAATAATTATCTTAGTAATATTAATAGAATATCCCTAGGTTATATATTTTAATTTAATAATTTTAATTTTAATATTTAGGTATTATAAATATTATAGCTATTTGAAAGTTTATTTAATAATTTTAATAATTTTTATAAGCTTAATAATTTTCTTAGCTTTAGTAACTTTAAAAATTTCCTTTATAATTCTAAAAATTTTAAAAAAAAACCACTAAGTGTTAAAAAACTTTTACTTAATTATAAATAATAGCATAATAAATTTAATTTTAATTTTAAAATTAATTATATAAATATTATATTATATTTTAATAATTATTATATTAATTAAGCAAAAGTAAATAAAAAAGATAATAATAAATAATTTATTATATAAAAATTTAAAAATAATTGTAAATTTTTTTTTATTTTAATTCATATTAATTTATAATTAATTAATAAATTAAAATTTAAATGATTAATTATAAAATTCTTATAATATTTCAAATTTATTTATATTATTAATTTATTGAAAATATTATTTTATAATTACTATTTTATTTAAAATATTAAATTATTTTTATTTATTATTATAAAATTATCCGTGATATTTAACTTATAAATAATGATCTTAATGTTAAATATTTTTATAATTATAAGGCTTTAATAGCTTATTATTTAATTTATTTAAAAAATTTTATTTTTTAATAATATAAAAATAAATTAAAATTATTATATATAATGATATATAAAAATAATCTAATAAATTTACTATCATTCCCATATATACCTTAGATAATTTCGCTTTTATTAATACTTATACCATTTATATCTTTATTAATACTAATAATTTTATTAATGCCTATATCTTTACCGGCATTTATAATTTTATCATTTTATATATTATAAATTATTATATATAATTTATTATAAGAAAAAAGTAATTATATTTTTTATGATAAAACTATTTTATTATTATTTTAAATAATATTTTAAAAATATATTTTAAATTTTTTTTTATAAAATTATATATTAAAATTTAATACTAATTAGGTTAAAATTACCAAGGCATTAGTAAATTTAATTAGTGGTAATTTAAATTTAATTCCTTTCTAATATTAATATAAAAAAGATTATTATCTTTTATAAAATATAATAAAATAATATTTTATAATTATAAATTTTATTTACCTAAGCATTTTTTTAAATATTTTAAATCAAAAATTTTAAATAATAATAATATTAATTTTTTACTTAATAACCAAATTAAACATAGATTAAGTAATAATTTAAATATTATATAAGGAAAATAATGATGGTTTTTCTATTAGAATTTTAAAATTTAAAAAATAAAAAGTTAATTTAATACTAAATGAATTTATAATTTTATAATTTATAATAATATCTAAGTAATTTCTTAAATATTTCTATGGAGGTTAGATATTTTAATAAAATTTAATAAATAATTATATATTAAATAATTAATAAATATATTAAAATCCCTTAATATATTTATATATATAAAATCTATTTTATTAGCTAATATGGTAATTATAATAATTATAATTAGAATTAATATAAATATATTTATATGATATTATATGAAATAAATTATTTATTTATATATATATAAGTATAATTTTATTTATTTATATATTTAATTAATTTTTTTTTTATATATAATTTATTTTTTTTTATTTATTTAATACCTAATATATAATAAATATTATTAATATATTATTTTTATTTAGCCTCCTTTTATTTTTTCTTTTATATATTAATTAACTAATAGGTTTATAATTTTATTAATTTAATTTAAATAATGAAAATTATAATTTTAATTAAAATATTAATACCTAAATATATATCAAAGGTTTTATTTAATTATTTATTATTTATAAAAGATATATAAATAAAAATATATATTTATTTATCATAAATTTTAAATTAATATATATAAAAAAAATATATTATTTAATATAAATAAATTTAATATAATATTATTAATTTATTTATAATTAAAATATTTACTTTTTAAATATTTATATATAGAAAAATAATTAATTATTTATTTATAAATGAATAGACTTTTATAAATAATTAAAAAATTACTTAAATACCTAATTACCTTAGAATTATCAAATTATTAAATAATTATATTTTAGGTATTTAAATAAAATTTCTATTTAAGATATTATTTTCTTTTTAGAAATTTAATTAGAATTAATTAATTATATATAATAAATTATTTTATATATAAAAAGAATTTAAGAAAAAAATATTTTTTAAATAAAATAATATTATAAATATAATATATTTTGATAATTTAGTTTATAAGTTAGTTTTATATTATATCATATATTTATTTATAATTTAATTTAGGATTATAATATTTAATAATATATAAATTAATATATTTATAATATATTTCTAATTTATATATATATTTATAAATTATTAAAAAGAAAGGGAATAAATGGAAAGTAATTTATATATTCTAGAATTTTCCATTTAATAATGAATGGTAATTTTAGATTCTTTGTATTTTTAGATTTTATATATATTTTTTGTTATTTTTATTTTCTTATAGATATTTTAGGTATCCCTATGATTTAGCCTTTGAATATTAAATTTTAAACCATCTTAGAATTAGGTCTGGAAGATATTTATACTTAGGAATTAGTTTTTATCTTAATATATTAAAATTATTTCTTAATATTTCTATAATATAAATTTTATATACTTTTTAAATAATAAAAAAGCGTTTTATTTTAAAATTTTCTTTATATTAATTAATTTTTTATATAAGTATTTTATATAATATAATATATTAATTTTATCTTTGTAATGTAAAAATAAATTTAATATTTTTAATTATAAAATATACTAATGGTAATATAATTAATATAAATTCTTTAAAATTTACTAAGAATTTTCTATTTTAAAAACTTTAAATATAATAATTATTATAAAATATATTATTAGAAAAACATAATATTATATTATAATAATCTATTTTACTTACCGGTTAAAAATTAAAATAAAATATTTATTCCTTTTATTTCAAAAAGAATAAAAATATTAAGAAAAAACGGTAAAAAGATTTTATTAATTTTATAATTTTAATTAAGCCATATATTTATTAATATTAAATAATATTTTATATAATGAGAAAAATTATTTTAATAATTAATTATTTTATTTATTTTATTAATTTTGATATGATTATCATAATAAATTTTGTATATTTTTTTTTAAATTAAAAATTAATAATATGCTTAATTTTTTTAATTATATTATTAATATTAATCTTATTAGTAAAAAATAAAAAGAATAAGAAATAAGTTAAATAAGGGATAAGGAATTATAATAATAAAATAAATTTTTAATATATATTTGATTTTAAAAAGATAAATTAATAAAATAAATAATTTAATTATTAATTATTTTTATTAATATTTTAATAATAAATGTAATTTTAATAAAATAATTAAATATTTAAATAATATTTAATATTATAAAATTATTAATTATAAAATTATTAATATATTTATTTATTAATTAATATATTTTATTTCTTTTATTCTAAAATTATTAATTATTAATATTAATAATATTATTTATCATTATAACTTTTTTATTTTTAGATTTTTTTTATATATATTTAAATTTATAATAATTAATAATTTTTATTTTTTATATAATTTCTATAAGCGCCTTACCATTTAGATTAGTAATTATAATGAATGTAAATATTATTTTTATTATATATATAAAATCTATAATTATATATTAATATATATTTATTATTAATTATTATTATTTTAAAAATAATAATATTAATTTATTAATATATAGAATAATGATAATAATATATATATAATGTGATTTATTATTAAGATATATAATTTATAAAGTTAAATTAATAATAAAAAAGTTTTTATTTTCATTTTAAAATTTAAAGATATTATATATAAAATTAAATATTTATATTTTATAAGATTTAATATATTAATGGGATATGTTAATTATTATATATATATTTATTTTAATAATAGAGAATTATGGTTTTTAAAGGTTTTTTATATTATATATTATTTTATTAAATTATTAGAATTATTTGTAATATATTTAATTAAATATGAATATATAATATTAAAATTCTTTAAATATATAATTATATTAATTTTTTATATATTTAATTATAGAATTATAAGGTATTATTATTTAGAAATTAATATTATATTTTTATTAATAGAAAAATTCTTAAGGAAATTTTAAAATAGTAATAGTAATATATAATAGTAAATAAAAATATAAAACGGATTTATAAATATAATAATTAAATTTTTTAAAAACTTTTTTTTAATGGTAAAGTTATTTATTAATGATATTATTAATTAAGTTTTAAATATTATTAATAATTAATTTATAATTTTTTTATTTAAAAAACTTTTTAAAATTTTAGTTATATATTATATAGTTTTTATAGATTAATATTTATATTTTATATATAGTGGATAATTTTATTTATAATACTTTATAAATATATATTTTCTTTATTATTTTCTCAAGGATAATATTAGGTAATTAATAGAATAAAAAATATCATAATTTTTTTTGAAATATATGGATAATAAAAATAATTACTTTTTTTTAAATAAAAATTTTAATATTATAAATATTATTAATTAGTAAATGGCATATATTATGTTATAATGTAAAGTATTTAATTTATTACTAATTATTATTAATATATATAATTTATATGATAAGAAAATGAAGTTATTAATTTTAAATAATAAGTTTAATTTTATATTAAAAATAAAAAGTTTAAATAATATAAAAGATAAAAAAATTAAGCAATTTTTTTAAGGATTTAATTTAAAATTATAATGGGAATTAACTTTATTATTAATTACTATTATTTTTCAAATATTTAAAATTATAAAAGTAAATTAAAATATATAAAAAAAAAAAGTTTTAAATTAATATAATAAAAAATAACTATTATAAAATTTATTAAAAAGAAAATAATTATAAATATTAGATATTAAAATAAAAAGATATATTAAATAAATATAAATTATAATTAAAAAATAATATTAAATGATTAATATTTTTAATTACTTTATAGTATAAATTATTTTTATTAAATTTATTATAATTATAATATATTTATAATATTTATTTATTTTTTTATATATCATTTTATAATAATATTTATTAATAATTTAAATTAAAATTCAAATTTAATATAAATTTAAAATTATTATTAATTTATAATAATAAAAATTTATATTTATTAATAATTATTAGTAAATTTATAATATTAATTTAATAGCTTATAATTTTTATAAAAATGTAAATTAACTAAAGCCTAAGTTTTATAACTTTTTACTATATAATAGATATTATAAATAATTATAATGATATATATAATTATAAAAATAATATTAGATAATAAAAATAATTATAAATAATTATAAATAAAATTTTATTTAAAAATATAATTATATTAATTTTTAAAATTTAAATTTATTATTAATTTTAAAATAAAAAATAATAATATAATTATTAATAAATGGTCTTTTAAAAGTAAGATTTTAAGTAAAATTTGGATTTTAAATTGCTAAATATTAATTTTAAATAAATATAATAAATAATAAATTATATTATATTATATATATAAAATATATTTATATTATTCATTATTTTATATTATATTCTTATTATTTTCTAAATATTAGCTAATAATATAATATATTACTTAATAATAATCCTTTCATTTTAAAAAAAAACCGATTAAATGGTTTAGGATAATTAAAATTAATTTATTCTTAATAATATCTAAAAATACTTTTATTATTATAATTTTTACTTCATAATTAATATTATAATTTTTATAATAATTTCTAATAAAATTCTTTTTATAAATTTTATAATAGCTTTTATTTTCCTTTTCATTTTAATATTAATATTTATTATAAATCTTATACTTATATTTATAATATATATTATCATATTTTTTAATATAAATTATAATAGATAGCCCTAAATATATTATAAATTATATTTAATATATTAATTTAAAAATAATTATTAATTTAAATAATTTTAAAGCTTATATATTTTAATTTACCCGTATTATTTAATAATAAATTTTTAATATATAAAGAATATAATATTTATTTTAATAAAAATAATATAAATAATATTGTTTTATTTATAATTATTTAAAGTTATTTATCCATTAAAAAAGTAAAATTTAAAAGCAAAAATATTAAAATTTAAATTATTAAAATTCATTATATAATATTAGGATTAAATTAAGATTTATAGCTTTTAATATTAATAAAATCTTTTTATTTTATAAGCTTTTTTTTATTATTAAAATAAACTTTATAATTTTTAAATATATTTTTTATTATTTTTTTATAATAATTATTATAAATAAATATTAATTTATTATAAATTTTATACTTAATTTATTTATAATATTTAAAGTGGGGATTATATGATTTTTTTATAGCCCTTTTTTAATAATATTTTAAGTTAATTATATAATTTCTATTAATATTATATTATTCTATTATTTATATTAAAATCTAAATAAATTTAATAAAAATTATATATATTTTATTATATAATTATTCCCTAATAATCTTAGTATATATTAATATCATTTACATAATATATCTAAATTATTTTATATTAAAATATATTATTAATTTTTAAACTAATTTATTATCTTAGTATTTTATTTAGTTTAAATATATATAATAAATAATTATTAAAATTACTTTTTAATAAATAAAATATTTTAAATTTTTATTATTTTATTTCTTTTAATAAATATATTAATTATATTATAAATTAACTTTTAGGTAATAATAAATTATTTAAAATTATTATAATTTATAATTATAAAATTATTTAAATAATAATTTATTTTTATTTTATTTAAGAAAAAAATAAAAAAATAATTATTATTAAATATTATAGTTATTAATATTTTTAATTATATTATATTTATATATTTAATTATTTATTATATATATTTCTTTTTATTTTTATATTTTTTTTTATTTTTATAGGTTTTAAAGTATATTTTTAATTTATTATATTAATATAAATGGGGTTATAATTAATTATTTAAAATGTTATTAAATAAATATTTAATTAATTAATTATTATAAAGTTATTATATTTTTAGGAATAGGAAATTATTAAAATTTATATGATATATTAATTTTAAAAGTTTATATATTTTTTTAATTATTTTTAAAATATTAGTAATATCTATTGCTTAATTTTATATATTATTTTATTTATAATTTTTTTATAATAATTTAATATAATTAAAAATTATATAATTATTATTTAATTAGTATTTTATTCTATGGTTATTTTATTAATTTATAAATTCTTTAACATTATATTATATTAAAAATCTATAAATTATATATATAATAATTTAATTTATTATTTATTATTAAATAAAATAACTAATAGTTTCAAGGTTTTTAAAATATATTTATTTTAAATTAATATTAATATTAAAAGGTTAAAGTATTTATAATAATAGGTTTTATATATATAATTTATTTATCTATTATATTTTTATGTAATTATTACCATTATACTTTAATCTTTTTATTTTTTTTATTTAATTTTTATATATGAAAATTTATAATATAATAATTTTATTTTTATATATATTTAGTTTTATCTAGATAAATTACTTTTATTATTAATTAAATAATTTATATCATATTATATTAAATTTAAGTTATAAGGGAGGATTTAATTTTATAATCTAATTAAATAAATTAAAATTAAAATCTTAGATTAATTATAAATTTAAAATATTATTTTATAATATTTATTAGTAAAAATATAGATTAATAAATTTTATATTAAATAATATAATAAGAATATACATTAATTATAATATATATTTCAAATCTAATAAACCAAAGCTTTTAATAATTATTTATAAATTATATATAATTTAATTTAAAAATAATAAATTTTTTATCTTTTTAAAAATATAATTTTATTTCTAATTATTATTATATTATTTTTAGATATTATTAGTAATATTTATCTTAGATTATTTGCCTTAGCTAAAGATATTATTTTTTCTTATAGATAAATTTATAAATATGCTTTTTATTATAATTAATTAATATATCTAAATGTTACTAGTAATTATTAAAGAAAATTTTTAATAAATTTATAAGATAATTTTTATTTTTATTTATTATAATTTTTTTATATATATGATTTTTAATTTAAATTTAAATAAAAAAAATATAAAAGATATTAATTTTATATTAATATTATAACTTAATTAATATTTTATTATTTTTTAATTTTTTTATAAAAAAATAATATTTAATAAATTCTAAGAGTATAAATATATATATAATATTATTATAATATAAATTTTATTATTTAATTTAATATTTAAAAGAATATATTTTTAGTTAAAATCTAAATTATTTTTATTTTAAATAATAAATAATTTTTAGTATATTTAGCTTTATTTTAAAAAAAATGTGAAATTTAATTTTAATATTATCTAAGTAATATTTATTTTTTTTAATACATTAATTTTTAATAGTATATTAAAAAAACCATTCCAAAATAAAAAAATTATATTCATTTTAAAATTAAATAGTAATATGTTATTAAAAGAATTTAATATTTTGATATTAATAAATAATTTTTATTTTATAAGTATTTATATTATTTCATAATTATAATATAATAAAATAAAATTATAATAAGTAAATATTTAAAATTTATTAAATAAAATTAATTTTTATTATTAAATTAATATAAAATATATATTTATTAGAATTAATCTAAAAAAATATTTATAATTTTTTAATATAAAGATTATAATCCCATTTATATGCTATTCGTCTTATAAGGCTTATATTTAGCTATAGTTAATATTTATATTTTTTATAATAGTAAAGATTTTAATCCCTTGTAATTTTTTTATTACATTTGCCTTTTAGTATTAAAAAAGTAATTAATTTTATATTAATATATAAATTATATTTATTTATTTCTTAATTAATTTAAATATAATTTTTTTTAAATTTATATTTTTATAAGTATTTTATTATTTATATCTTATCTATTTAATTTTTCATATAATTTTATAAATCATATAATAATAGATTAATTTAATAAATATTTATTATAGTAAATTATAATAATAATTAATTTTCTTTATAAATTTTCTAATAAAATTAAAAAATATCTTAATAAATAATCTAATTTAATATAAAATCTTTCCATTAAAATAAATTTTTTCATAGTTTTTATATATAATAAATTAAACCTAATTAATCCTAATAAGAATAATTTTAAAAAAATAATTTTAATTTTAAAAAAATTTATTAATAAAATTATTATAATTTTAAAGGAATATATGTTTTTCTTATAAGCCCAAATAAAACCATTTAATTTTAGAATTTTTCTTAATTAGATAATTAATCTAAGGGATTAGTAATCCTTGCCATATAATTTTTAGGGGGAAAAAATTTAAATTATATTTTCTTAGATTATATATAATAATATTATTAATGATATATATTTTATTCTAAATATAATATAGGTAATAAATGAAAAGGATATAAAATATTTTTATTAATTATTATTTTTAATTAGAAAAGTATTTTTTTTATTTTAAATTTATAAGATTTATTTTAAAAAAAAATGAATTTAATATGTAATGGTTGAAATTATATTATATTTAAAAATTTTTAAAGGTTTTAATAAATATGATATCTAGGATATTTAAAATTAATTAATAGATACCTATGGTTTTAAATTAATAAAAAATAATAATTAATAATTAATTATAAATATAAATTTTAAATTAATAAGGCAATTTATTTCTTTTAAATTTAACTTTAAAAATTATCTGGTAATATATATAAATAAGATTTTAAAAATATAAGTTTTTATTAATTTTAAATAATAAATAATATAAATATATTAACATTTTTACTAATTTTTTTAATATAATGTTTTTACTCTTTGATATTTTATAAAGTATTTAAAATAAATTTATTTAAATAATTAATTTAATTATAAATATATTTATTTAAATATTTAATTAATTATTAATCCTAAGATATAAAAGTGGAAAAAATATTAGGTAAATAAAATTTTATAAAAGCAAATATCTAAGACCCTAAGCTAAAATAAAAATTAAAATTATTTAATAATAAATAATATAAATTATATATAATATTTTAAATTTTATAATATTTATTATTAAGAGTTAAATCTTATATTTAATATAATTTATAATATCTTATTTTTTACTAAGTAAAATATAATTTATCATTTAATATTTAAAATATATTATATATATAATAGCTTTTTACTTTATGATATTATATTATTAAATATTATTTTATTAAATTAGTTAATTAAAAGCCCATATAATTTATTTATTTATATATAAATGTTTTAAATATAATGAATTTAAGTATTTAAATATTTAGGATTTTTTTATTTTTATTTATTTTATATTTTATTATTATTACTATTGTAATTATAAATTAATATTATAAAAACTAGTTTTTTGCTTTTTTAGGGGAATATAATATATTTTTAATAATTTTATCTTATAAAAAAATTGTTATAAAATTTATTAATAAAACTTAAAATTTTTATTTTTTTTATAAAAAACCCTTCGTTATAATTATTTTTTATAATATTATAAATGAAAAAAAATAAAAATATAAAATTAATGAATAAATAAAATAGTAAAAAAAATAAAAGAAATAATTATAATAAATTCAAGGGATTTTATAAGATTAATAAAATTATTTAAAAGATATTATATATATATTAAATTTTAGTTTTTAAAATCTTTATTATTATTATTAATTATTAATAAATTCTATTAATTTTAGGCTAATTTTATTAAAATTTAATATGGTTTTATCTAAGTATTAGAAGAACTTTCTAGGTTAAAATAATTAAAAATTTATTTATAAATTTATTTAATATAAAAATAATAGCTTTTTATTTTATATTAATATTTAATATAATTTGGATTTAGACCTAATGACCATAATTATTTTAAATGAATTTAAGATAATAAAATAAAAGTTTTATAATAAATAAATAATTAATTTATCTTTTTGGTAATGTACCAAAAGTTTTATTATTCTTTTAATTTACATTTTTATTTATTAATTTTATTTTTTAGATAAATAAGAAATATTAGAACTTATTTAAAAATTATCTAATGGTATATATTTAATATTTATTTTTTTTTATATATATTCTAAGTTAATTTAAATATTATAATTAAGGTAATTATTATAATTTTTTTATAATTTTAAGATTTATTTTTTTAAATATAATTTAAAATTTATATTATTAATTAATATTTATATTTTATATGAAATATTTTTAATAAAATTTATAATTATAAATTTACTAATTATATTTAAAAATATAAAATTAATATTATTATAAAAGATATTATTTTATATGATATGATAATGGTTATTAATTTTTATATTAAAAAGATACTTTGGAAATAATTTAAAAATAATATAAATAAGAATTAATATAAGGCATTTATAATGATATATTAGGAGGAAATTCTAAAGCTAATATAATTTATATTAAGAATAATTTTAATTTTATTATTTATTATATTTATATTAATAAAAATAATTAGCCTTTTTATTATAATATTTATATTAATGTAAATTCTTTTTATTTTATTTATTTCATATATATTAATAAAAATAATAGATTTTTCTTTTATAATATTTTTTCTAATAAAAATATTTGATTTTATTTTTTTTATATTTATCTTAATAAAAATTATTTTTTTTTTAAAGAAATAATAATATTTATTAAGAATTTTTAGCCTAAAGATATAAATAATAGCGCCTAGTTTAATAACCTATCGTCTTTTAGATTTTAATTAATATTACATATATTATCCCTAGAAATATTAATAAAGCGCTTTATATTAAAACCTTTTAATCATTTTTTATAATGTTATATTTTCTAATTTAATAAAAATATATATGGTAAAATATTAGAATAATAAGTAAGAATCTTTTAAATAATTTTTTTATTTATTAATTAATATAATTTAAAATAATATAATATATATTTAATATTTAATTATAATTAATTTTAATAAAAATAAAGATAAATTTTTCCTTTTTAAAATTTTATTTTCAAGATAAATATATGCTTAATTAAAATATAATTAACTAAAAATTTTTTTATAATAATAAAACTTAGTAATAACTAAAGAAAAAATTTTATTTAAATTGCTTATTATTCTATGTAAATTAATTAAGTTATTAAAATTAAATATTTTAATAATTTTATTTAATATTAAAAATATAATTAAAAAAATATTAGAATTATTTTTTATTATTTTATTTTACTTAGATGATTTTAATTTATAAGATATTATATTTTAAAAATTACTAATTTAATATTTAATTTTTCTAGGATAATTAATTTTATTTTAAAGAAATTAATTAATAAAAAAAAATAATTCATTATTAAATATATTATTAAATATTAATAATAAAAATATGTAATTATTTAATAGTAAGGGTTTTGGTAATTATATTTTTATATATTTTTAATTTAGATATGAGTTTAATTTTTTTCTTTGAAAATGTAAGTTTAATTAGGTATTAGATAAATCTAGCTTTAATAGTAATAGGGTTATGTGTAATAAAATTAAAAGTAATTTTTTTTTTTATTAAAATTTTTATAAATTATTTATTTAAGTATTTTAATTTAATATTTTTAAAAAATAAAGCAGGAAAAATACATATATAAATTTTAATTTTAAAATATCTTATTTTATTATTTATTTTTTAATATATTATTTTTTTTAATAATTATATTATTTATAATAAAATTTTATTTTAATTTTATTAAATTATTAGAGATGGGGTAATGGTAAGTAAAATAAGTATTAATATTTGAATTTATCTAAATATATTTTTTTTATTAAGATTATTAAAAGAGTAGAGTAATATTTATTTTTTTATATTAAAACATTAGATTTATATATAATTATTAGAATATAAATAAGTATATTAGGTTATTTTATATATTTATTTTTTTTTTAAAATTATAAGTAAATAATTTATATTATTTATTTTAATTAAAATATATAAAGGATAAAATTAAACTAAAGGATTAGGTTAAATTAAAAAATAAAATAAAAAGTTATAAATAGATATAAGGGTTAGATTTAGGGCGTAATAATCTTTTAAATATATATTTTATTATATTATAATAAATAATTTAATTTTAATTTTCTTATTTTCTTTATTAAATTTATTTAAATTTTAATTAGATTTTATTTTTATTATGGTAAATAATTTAAATAAATCTAATTATTTTTTTATCCCATATATTATCATTATTATTATATAATTTATAAAATAATATTTAATTTATCCTGAATATATTAAGCCTAAGAAAAATTTAATAAATTTAATTTTTTTAATATTATTAATATATTTATATATTACTTATAAATATTATCATTATAAATATAAAAATTTAATTTATTTTAAATATAATTGGCATATTTATTTTTATAATATTTTTTAAAGTTAATATATTTAAAAAATAATTATATAATTAAAATAAAAAAAGTAAAATTCAATTTGCTTATTATATTATGATATTATTTATCACATTTTTAATAAAGAATAGAATTTTATTTCTTTTTATTTATAATAAATAAATTCTAAAGGCGATAGGGGTTATAAGAAAATTAATATATATAATAATTAAAAAGGTAATTATATATTATTTTAATATAAATTAAATGTATTTATCTAGGGTATTCTAATAATACATTTTATATTTTTAAATTTAAATTAATAGTTTTTTATAATATATTTTTTTAGCTAAAATTAATTACTTATTTATAATATATATCCTAGCTTTTTCCATTAAATTTATATATATAAATGATAAAGTAATATTTTTATTTCTTAATATATAATTATAAAATTATAAATTAAAAGATTTATAACGGTTTAAGTCATATTAAAATTAATTTTATAATTATTAGGTTTTAAGTTTTTTTAATTTAATTAAATTAAAAACTAGCCTAATAGCATGCTTTTTAATAGTTATTTATATTAAAAAGATAGATATTTTACTTCTTATTTTAATAATTAGGATAATAATATGCTTATAATATATAAATTTAATTTTAAATTTATTATAAAATAAATAAAATAAATATAAATGAGATAAATATAATATTTTTATTTTATATTATATTAAATTTTTATTTTATTACTTTATTAAATAAATATTTAATAGATAAATATCTAAATTAAAAGTGGTATATAATATATATTAAAATTTCTCTTTCTTTATAAACTATACTTATTTACATTTATAAATTATTAAGTATTAAATAAGGATAATATAAATTATATCCCTAAGAAATATAAAATTATTAAATATATTAATAATATAATAAAATAAAATTTAGATTTTATTTTATTATAAATATAAATATTATTTATTTTGAGGAAAATATGGAATTAATTACATAATATCTATTACTTATAATATCTTATATTTTTAGATATATTTCCCAGCAATTTTAATAAAAAATCTTTTGCCTAGCTTAATAATCTTATATATAAATAACTAACATTTTTCCCTTTTAGCAATATAAAATATAAAAAAATAGCAAATTATTTTCTCCTAAATATATTTAAATGGTATTAAAATATATCATGGGTAAAATAATAAAATCATTTAATAATTTATTATAATATAATAGAAAAAATTAATAAAAAGGATTATTTATTTAATTTTAATTTCTAATTTTTCCTTAAAATAATTTAAAAAAATATATAATTTTATTATGGTTTTTTTTAGACTCTAAATGCCGCTATATTTAATCATAATTTCATATTATTATTACTTATAAAACATAAAAATATAATTATAAATATAAATTTAATTATATATTTAATTTAATTTCTAAATGGAAATAATTATTTTATTATTTTAATTTATAATTATAACGCCTAACGCTAGATTTTTGCTAATTTATAAGGTTTTAATTATAAGGTTTATTTTAATTTAATTTCTTAGTATTTATAAGAATAATTAATATAAAATGGATTAATATTATTTAAAATTAATGATATATTAATTTAAAACCATGGAATTTTTCATTATATTATAAAATAATTAAACCTTTAGATTTATAATTTTATAATTATTAATTTTATTTAAATATTTATAAAGAAAAGATTTAATAATTAGGTAAAATCTCATAATAAGAAAAATATAAAGATAAAAATAATTTAATAATAATTAGATTAATTATATTACAAATTAAATCATATATTTAATACTAATATATATATTTTATAAATCCCTAAATTATTTTATTATAATTTTATTTGAAATTAATAGTTATAAATAAAAACGCCATTATTATATATTAATAAAAAAAATAAATTTTATAATATATTAATAAATCTATAATTACTATAGCTTATAAAGTCTTTAAAATTATTAATTAATAATTTAAATATTTCCTAAAAGTTAATATTTTATATAAAAAAATTTTAAAAAATATTAATAAATTTATATATTTAAAGATATTAAATTATAATACCTAAAGAAATGATTAATCTAATTAATTTATTAATTAAAATAATCTTATATTTGCTATTTAATATAATTAATAATATTAATTAATATGCTAATAAATTAATATAAAATATTAGTTAATTTAAATTTTTAATTGGTTTTAAATTATAAAATATACTTTATTAATATTTAATAATTTTAAAGCAAAGATTTTATATTTATTTATAAATTTATTTATTACCATTATATCCTTTAAATTAGCAAAATTAAATATAATTATAATATATTTAATAAGATAAATGTAAATTTTGGGGTTTATTAAAAATAAATTTATATATTATAATAAAAATTAAAAATTTAATTAATTTTAAATATTATTATATTTAAATATTTAATATAAATTAATATTATAAGTCTAATAATATTTTATAATAAATTAATTATTATAATATAATTGATATTACCATTTAAAAATAACATATTATTTTATCTATTATTATAATTTATTTATATTAAATAGAATTAAAGTATAAATAATATAATTTAAAAATAAATAATATAAAAAAATTATTATAAAATAAAAAATATAACTTTTAGATATTATTATAAGAAATGTAAAACTATGGATTAAATTCTATTTAAAATAAATTAAACTTATAGCTTTTAAGATAATATTAATAAAAATTAATTTTCTAAGTAAATTAAATTTATAATTTTTAAGATAATATTAGCAAAAATTAATTTTCTAAGTTTATTTTAATATTTATTTAAAAAAATTTTATAATATAATTTATAAAAGTATTAAGCTTTTTATTAATTAAGATTTTATTTTATTATATTTAAATAAGAAAAAGTAATTATAATTATAATATTAATTAATTATATAATATTAAAAATTATGATTTTATTAAGAAATACCTAGATATATAAGAGGATTTAAAATAAATATATATATAATATAAATCATTATTAGAAATATTTAAATTTATTAATAATAAATATACTTAATTATAATTTATTTTCTTATATTTATTTACTTTTTAAAGCTTTAGATCCTTTAATATATTATAAATTTAGAATATTTTATTTTTATTTCGCTTTTATAGGGCTAAAAACGAATAATGTTTTTTAAAATGATTTTTATTTATTATTTTAATTATCCTAATGCATTATTTATTTTTTAAATATATATATTTCAAGATAAAAATATTTTATATTTATTTTTTTATTATACTTTTTATATTATAATTAATAATATATAAAATGATAATTTAAAATTAAAATATAATAATAAAATATTATATTTTATAATTTTAATTAATTTTATTTACTATATTAAAATTCTAATTAATAGCATTTTACGTAAATAAAAATATTAATTTTACATTTCTTATTATATTAATAATATATAATCTATTAATAATAATATTATTTTAAATTATATAATTAATATTAAACTTTTAGAGGATAATCCCCATATTAAATTTAATTCTTTTAACATTTTTATTCTAAATATTATTTATTATAATGATCATATATATCTAGTAATATTATTATTTAAACATTAGGATTTCCCAAAAATAATCCCTAAATTTTAATGACAATTATAATTCATTTTAATTAATTAAAGTATAATTTTAAATTTAATTTTAATCTAAAATATTTTAAATATATTAAATTATTATACCTAAAATATATTAATTATAAATAATAAAAATAATATAAAAGAAAATTTAAATATAAAAATATTAAATATTTATAATATTTATTTTACATATTTATTTAATATATATATATTTAATTTAAATTAGAAATTAGTTATTATTCATAATAAACTTTATTATATTATTAGTAATATTTAGAATATAAAATAAATTTATATTATTTTATAAATTATATCCTAATAGTTTAATATAAATCACATGATAAATTTCCAATGTAAATTATTAAAATTTAAAAATAAAAGTATAATTAATAATTTTTCTAATTTTATTTATTTATAAAAAAACTTATATTATATTATTAATCATTATTATATGGTTTTTTTCTTATAATATATCTTTAATTTTACCATGGTTAATTTAATTTATTATTTTTTTTATAATAATGAAAAAGAGCAACACTATTTGCGCAGTACGCTCTCCCCAAGTTTCGTGCGCAGTATTCAAGTTCCGCATATCGTACCCCCGCACTAACACTTTTACAT
>MU376441.1:0-23873 GCA_022495205.1 Hypoxylon sp. FL1150 | reverse complement strand
AATTTTTATATTTAATAATTATAATATATATATAATTTATTAAATTATATTTAATATTTATAAAAATAATATATAATTAATATATATATTTTCATATATATTTTATATTATTTAATTATTAAATATAGTTTTTTTTTTAATATTTAAAATAATATATTATTACGAAATAAAATATTTTTAAAGCTTTGAAATTTTAATTTTTATTACGAAATAAAAATTCTTTAATACATATAGAAAAATATTAAATAAAACTTTTAATAATAAAATAATATATATTAGCTTTTACTAAATTAATTATTAATTAATATTTATAGTAAATATAATTAAAAACGAATTTATTATCGAATTTACTATCCGATTATTAATATTTAAAATATATTTAATAATTATAAATAAATTATTTATATTTAATACTTTATATAAATTATATGATTTTTATAATTAATTTAAAATCCTCGAGAATAATATTTAGGATTAATAAATTAAATTTAACGAATTTATTTAGAAAATTAATAAGGCATTAAATTTATAAATAATAAAAATAATAAATTTATAAAAAAATATTAAATATAAAAACTTAGAAATTAAAAGCTTAACCCCCATATCACATAAAACGATTAAAAATAAAAATCCTAATTAAAAATTTATTAAATTAAAAGATATATAAAAAGTATAAGAAAAAGCCAAAAAATTATAAGTAAAATTAATTACAAAAAAAAAAAAAAATATTATAAATAAAAAAAAAAAATTTTAAAATAAATTATAAAAATTAATTATTATAATTATATTATTTAGCTTTTAATCTTTATTTTTGCTAATTAATTTAATTTTAATTTATGGAATTATTATAATTTTTAAAGCTATTATTAATTTCGTCGTCTTATTTCCTTAGGGGGTGTGTTCATTAAGTGGGGCCCCCCCTCTAGCACCTTGACTAACGTTCAATGGACGAATTGGCAAGATCGACGAAACGTCTACAGGTAGCAATAATAACTAGCATTGATCAGGGCCACCGTCATCGCATTCGTCTTCAGGCCGAGTTCCCGATGCGGTATAGTTTACGATTTGGAACCAAATAAATACCTAGGGATGTGGTTGAAGGATCCGGCCATCCCCATCGCTAACCAATAAATGGCAGCTCCCCAGCCTTAGAAAGCCACTCGCTGTTGCGGGAACGATACGATATCCCACCAAGTTTCGCTCAAGCCCAGTTCATTGATCAAATTGGAATAGGCCTGCGTGCTGAAATCGAGCTTCAAGCATTCAAGCCCCTTGTTTTGACGATCCATGCCGTTCACAAAAGTGACGAGTATCCTAGTAAATCGCTTCAAAAAGGGGGCGATGCTGCATAATCCGTACTTTACGATGAAGCTATCGTATCGAAACAAACTAGCACGCCATTAACGAGTCTTTTTCATCTCGAACCTCGCCTCTGACCTCCTTGAAAACCCACTGCATCAGATCCAGGTACTGCTCGCCAGCTTCCTGCCACACGGCCTGGATAGTCCGTTCGGGCCAACCTTGGACCCACCATATGTGCTTGACGTATCTTAGCGTAACGACCCAATGGGCCACGAGGATGAGGCTTAGAGGCTCGCGGGTCTTGACGCTCTCGTTGAATGTCGAGTCGACCATCGCCAGCCACATGCAGGCTACGTTGTGTACGCCCCTAGCCGCGGCAACGCGTCTCAAAGCAAGTTTCAGTTTGCATCCCGCGTTTATCAACGCATATTTCTTACCCCTGGCGTTTTTACTAGCCTCGTCGAGCTCGTAAACCTTGGCCAGTACCTTGTCGACCGCCGCTTCCGCCTCCGGCCATGGCGTCTCGCATGCCGTGGCAGTGACGACAGATTGCCGCAGCCTCGGGATTGTGCCGCTGGGTATCGTATGCAGTACCTGCCGACCGAACCGGAAGATGGCAACTGTCCCTCTATATAGCGCTATGATCTGTGCTAGTAGATCAATTATGTCGGAAACCATGCCGGCGTGAAGTAAGGCAAAGGCACACACTGTAAGAAGACCCGACGCGGCAAGTGCAGGTTCGCATGTCGGTCCCGACATTGACATGACGGTCGACCGAAGGGCCTCTAGAGCAGAAGCTTTGTGTGCTAATGCCGTTACTAGATGCGGCGACCTTACTGGAGAAGTGGTCTGGAGAGGGGTCGTGAGCGAAGCCAAATGAAGTGCCGAGACTGTTAATATAGAGTGGTAGACGTAGGGGTGCGCCAACGAGTGTCGAATTACGGCATCGTGAAGGCACGAAAGGACCTCCACCTGAACTTCAGATGTTGTGAAAATAATTGAGACTTCCGTGTCATAGTGATACAAAAGCTCTTGGGACGCCGAGTCTAGGATTTGGAGTTCATTGTAGAGCGGGTATATTATACCCTCGGTTGAAGATCTCTGCGTTGAGGATGCGCTTAAGTTGGATGACGAGATTGTCAAATGGGCTCCGTTAGGAGAAAAGGCTCCCGTCGTTTGATTTGACTTGATAAAAACACGCTGGGATGATGTCGCATGTGGTGAAGCCGAGGATACCGGTGTAGAACTAGCCTTGTTGTGATTCTTGAACGGGTCATAAGACGACGTGAGATGCCGATAGGTACAAGTACGGTCCTTTTTCCTACATCTAGCACAGCTAGGCTGTTCCTGGTCACACTGTTATCGGGGTCAGGACGCGTTCCGGTTCGGGTTGTAGAAAGCTAGAGATACCTTTACCCGCCTTGTTTTGCATTGAACGCAGCCATGATGTGAATTTCTATGAGGCTTTCTACATGGCATCTCCTCCGTCAATCAAATGAAATTACCCTGTGCGTGCTTCACGATTGAAGATACTGCGAGACATTAACGATAAATATCATATGCGGTGTCGTCGAGAGTACGATAGCTTGCTGGCGCGACGCGTTCAAACGGGTGGCAACATTCGGGTTGGGCTTACTACTGGACATCCGATGATGCCGACGGCCGAATATGATGATTAGGCTATTCGGCTACGAGTATCTTACTTGTCCAGCTAATGATATTCTAACTGAACAATGAGAAGACGGACGACTTCAAATGCGCTCGAAATCGGTGCGTTAATTACCTTAGGTACCTTAAATAGTATCGTACCGGTTCGAGAAACGGTTTGAGATGAGACGAAACGGACATGAAATTATCAGTTATATGCAATTATGTGGGTACTCATGTATAGTATATCTGGCTGATATGCCCCGCCCCGATTGCGACTAGGGAAAATAACACAAGTAATGATATAAAGTGGAAGCTACCTTTTTTATATCTACCTTAGGTAGGTTAGGTACTTACCAGATAGATAGTCTTTTACTCGGCTGCACCGGTCCAATAGCTAATTCATACGTCCATTAGTTCTTTATTGAACATAACAACTTGACCACTCTCGTCCAGCCTGGTCATGACCATATGATCTCCTCTAACCAGAATATAGAATATACATGTATAAGTGTCGAGAAAAAATTCAAGTCGGCGCCGAAGTCTCCAACTTTTAGCAGTTACGTAAGCATCCCTTCCGACGGGATATCGAAGTGGTCTAGCTGTAATCGCATTTTATAATATCGGTTAGTATCGTCCGCGTATAGTTCTAACACATTGACTCGCTAGATATCCCCTTTTCCGCTTCCAGAAAAAAGGTTTCACAGAGGCGAAACGGTTCAACTACCTTAGGTAGCGGGGGAGGGGGGGGGGACAAACACTTAGTGGAAAGCAATATTATTGCTTTACATGCAAGACAGACGTGACGTTGACAATGCAAAGCGATCTGAAGCCTAGCCCGAGAACCCAAAATCGTATAAGTCAATCAGGTGCATTCTGCTCAGGTGCTCATTTAGTTCCTCTTGGCCTGGGTAACCATAGGTCCTGTTGCATCCCGGAAGGGTGCATTCGAAAAGGGGCTGCTGCAGGTCGCGCCAGCCTTGTGAACTTGGAGCCGCAGGCATAGCCGTATGGCTTGTGGTCTTGCTGTGTACCATGCTTTCGGAGCTGAACGTTATTCCCGAAAACGGCAGAGCAGTCGATGCAGCTAAATCCCGATAGACCACCCGCAATGGGACTCGACGGTATCCCATCAAGTTTCACTCTTTTCCGAGCAAGGAAGCTTCTCGAGCCTCTTGGATTGTGCTGTGATTTGTTAGAGCATTCTTGAAAAGGTGGGCAGTATTGTAGATGGATATAAATCTATAATACTGTGCAGAGCCTCGCCCAAGGCCAGACATTGGGCTGATTGGTAAACACTTTTCTTCATGCTCTATGTTAACTTGAGATTTATTTCATTTAAAGGAGTCATAGTCATTTTGTTGTTATTGGTATCAGGAATCTCTCAGATTACCTACCTGATAGGATATTATGTTTCTCCATAATAGCCCGTTAATCTTTTGAGTCGTGCTGGCGCGGTTTCAGAATGCCACGAACCACGAATGTTGAGACCCCGTCCCCTAGTCCCTTTACAAGCTCATTCTTATGTTAATTTCTATTTATGTTGTGTTATTGTAGCTACAAGCTCATGCTCGAAGGGTCGGTTCTTCGAATTCATAGTGTCCACCCTGTTAATAGGTACCTAAGGTATTGAGACCTTGTAACAGGTGTCTAGATACCTGGTGACATGGCTCCTACCATGCCACAAGAGAATCATGGCGATACGAATGCCAGCTCCTAGCCGAAGAGAAGTATTCAATTCCCGGCTGAGCGAATATACGGATGTACTGACATCCTCCACGCCAATTCCTATTGAGATCACGAATATTACCTCCCGGTGGATGTATATATCCTAAGTTACATTACGTCCGAGTATCATTTTCATTCCGATATTCTCGAGGATCATCGTCTGTTCGTCTCGGGAAAGAACTTATCTATCAAAGGTTAGTGTTACAATTGTCATCCAGCGATAGGGAATTAGCCACGTTGTTCCGCGAAGGACCATTAGCTCAACAGCTAGTCCCGGATATATACAGGAGACGAGGATAACACCCTGACCATAATTCTCCCCTTCCAGCTAGCAAGCCTGCGGTCCTAAACGGGGAGGTGCCTGATATATAAAATTTGGCATTGGGATTCAGCTACCCGCTGCCCATATCCGTATATAGACGCCCAACGGATGAATCTACTCATCTCGGACTCGTATTATCGCGCATGACGACTCAAGACCATTTTTGTCGTTGAGTAGGACGTAAGAGGCGCGCTAGGATGACGGAAGTAATAACAGATCTAAGATCGTTAATAACGCCAAATATTGAGTGAACGTTGGGGAATGTGAGACATAAAAAGTATGTACTCATGGTCAGCTTACCCGATATTATAAGCTAAAAGCTGGTCTACCTAGATAGTTGGTTACGTGGTAGCTAAGATATTGGTCTTATGGTCACTTGTAGAACGACCGGGCAAAGCTGAGTAGCGTTCGACATTCTGCTCAGGGGTATTTCCGAACCCGATTTCCAGCTCGTCGACCCGACTCACACATCAGATCCCCAACTGTCTGACCTTCTTTGCCACCATAATGATGCTGTAAGCTGATGCAATGACACGCGAAACTGAACACGTTAGTTAGGTAGGTATATTAGGCCTCACTGGCGCGTGCGGCAATAGCGGCTTACGTTGTTAAGACAGGTAGTTTGCTGGAATTTTGCCAAGTAGCTAGATGATTGCTATTATTACATTTGACTCTCTGCTTACTGCGCTGAGGACACGCCAGTGGGCAGTGTGGCAGTGTGGCAATGTTGGGCGTGAAGGAATGTGATATTAACTCAGTAATTGGGAAATTGGGAGATTGGATTCGGAGCTCGGGCAGGGATACAGTGGGGGGGAGGCTGCAAATGAAGGGGTGCAGATATCGGGGTACTACTCTAGGTAGGGAGGTACTTCATCAGGTTTCCATATTATCACGTCTTCCAGAAAAAGTCTATGATATCTATCTCAAAAGTTTCGGTCAGTGCCTTTATGCTATTCTCCTATTGAAAGCTGTCCACAAATCAGGATCCAATACGACACCAAGGCCTACTGTTCATCTTTGACGCGATCGCCCATGGTCAGTCACCATGTTCTTCCTTAACCTGGCGAGAGACGTTACGTACTAAATGCAGCCATGTTGTTAGCCGAGGAAACGCTGGGTATGGATTTGGAGTTGCGTGCGTTGCGGTCTGGGCGACTACGTAGTACCAACTAACTGTCAGCAGTGCACATGCGGCCATCGGAGGATGAACATACACACCGAGTCATGCGAAAGTTGCGGCACTCCACGATGCGCGTATTGTATGGTCGTTAAGGTGCCGGCGACTTGAAGCGGAGATATTTTGTATCTTCAATCTGGCTTTACGACCAACTCGCACAAAGGATAGGAAATGAATACCGAGAAGAATCCAATCGGCTATGAAGAATGGTCGGCAGATACGGTGTCAATGGTTCGGAAATCGGGTTTCCATGCGGTCGAAGGAAGAGGGTCGGCGTTCCGATTGAGACTAAAGAAAATATTAGTGGATTTGACGGCACCGTTGACCAGTCACGGCCCCTACAGGTATCATTGAAGGGCTAACCCAGGCTTTCTAATTGCCGTAGTTCGATGCCTTCGTTACCTTCTTTCCATCTAAGGCCGAAGTGACGTCGTACCCAACTCAGCTTGTCCCTGAGCCAGTCCCATCCCAGCAGGGTGCCTAGCATGAGCCACACTAGCGTCTCGACGATGGCAAGTGATGCCACAAACGCCCAAGGACTCGGCGTGATTGGAATGAATCCCTCCTGCGTACTAAGAAGTGAAGCAGCGAGCGTAAGTGGGAGAGTCAGCTGGAATCCCCAACGGTCAGTCCAATGTCCACTAACGGGGATTCGGGATCTGATTGAGTTACAAATGTGATCCAGGTTAGGATCTTCACATCTCTTGCCGTTTTCTGCTGAAACAGGGCCGACTCGTTGCTTTCGTGGGAGATTCGAAGATTCACCTATCGTTACTCAGCAATAAACAACTGGGTCGTTAGTCGAGTATTTTTTAGTCAAACTCACGGCTCGCAGCACATCTTCACTAAGACAGTCCATTATATCGTTAAATTTACGCAAAAAGCGGCCGAGATCGACAACATGCCGGTCAATAGCTGTGATGGTGTCGAGAAGCTTGGCCAAATGGTCTGGCTTGATAGTCGACTGAAAGTAGTTGAGGCCGGTATCACGAAATCCGTTCCACTCTTTAATGAGTTGATCCAGAGAAACAATGAACTTTCTCAGAAGCTCGGTGCTTCGCCTTATCCACTCTTGGAGCTCTTCCCGCGATTGGGCCCGTTGCCTGTCTGTGTTTAAGCGAGACGAGACCCCATGGCCTATTCTGATCCAATACTCGCTTTTCTATTGCCATCGTTAACTAGGTCCTATTTCTATGAGTGGAGATGGTAATAACTTACAGCTGTTCCTATAGCCTCATCCACAGATACAGATAATTGCCTCCATTCCTTCTTTATTCTACGCATCCAAATCTCATAGATGAAGAGGAAATACTCTCGTGGTTCATCTGGAGCATCCTGTAGGAACATCTTACCAGACGAGAGAGGATCCAACCCAGGCTCCATGTCTCGTTCGGCATGATATGCGGCGACACGACCGAAGTCATCATTTGACTCAAAGTATAAGTCGTTGAAAAGATGAGCCGTCCAGGAGTAGCGACTGGACCCGGATACTAGATAAGATATTTTCGCCTCATAGACATACTCATTTACACTGTCACCATCATTTCTGTCAATCATCCGCATGAACGTGATGTCGTGACATTGTCTTAACCCTTTTCCATGTCTGTCTTTCCGCTTATCTTCCCGTGGTGGCCTACGTTTTCTAAACGCAAAATAAGGTAGGTGAACCTCAAATGCGAACGCTGGTAGTCCGTTGCGCTAACGCGATAATAATATTAATGCATAGAAAAAAAAACGGCTATGTCAAGTAGAAAATAGAAGACTTACTAGAGTCGTGGCCTTGATTAATGGGTCGAACTGTAAGTGATTATAGATGAACTCGCCGACAATACTAGCTTGATGGTCTGGGATGCTCGCAGCAAGGGCAAGGATAGTCCAGCGATCTAGGTTCTCAATGTATCTGTACATAATAAGCCAATGAGATAAATTGTCAGCTAATAGACTCCTACATCCTGTGTATTATTGCGTTCGTTTTGTCGATTCGTGTTGTCGAAGATAGTGTAGGATCATCACCTCCCACTACTTGGGAATGTTTATTTTGTTCGCATCTAAGTCGGGTCAATGTCTCGTAGAGCTCTCGAGCTGTCATACCGCCGCTGTCGTTGAGTAACGCTACGAGGTCTGTTGTTGCAGACTTGTCGCGTTGTATGGTCGACAGATTTGCGCCTTTGCAGAAATTCGCCACCGTTTCCGTAGCGAAGTTGCAACTATCATCCCCGTCGAAAGCCCGCATGAAAAAGGGAATGAGGTCTATGGACGGATTGGCGGTCTCACCATCTCCCATATTATTAACGTAGGGTTCGTCATGTCTGGCGCTTACGGTTCGTGGCGTATCAAATATTGGGTCCCAGCGATAAAACAACTGCTGGGGAAAACTTGCTTCCTCTAACGGGGTCATGCTACCTGAAAGTCGAAAGAATCATGACAACCTCAATAACTGTGCCCCACGTGTTCGATGCGAATATTTCTGGAGTATACCCTCTTATGCGAGTTGAGTGGCGATTTATCATCAATATATGACTCTAGAACAGGGGACACAAGTATTACCAGGGTCAATATGCACATTCTTCCCAGCGTTGAGAACTGGACATCGTGTGTCCAAGAGTGGGCTCCGTATCATGCCAAGATGGCTGTGTGCGAAATGCATGAAGAATGATACCCGCGGGCGAAAACAGATCGAGATTTGGCTTGTTTCGGTCATAGTTCTCACTGTCATGTTACCAAGAAGTGCTGTGCTGGCATCTGCGTTATGGCAACATCAAGATGTATCGCCGACAACCGTGGGTGTGATCTCTTCTTTAGCGGCACAGTCCGTACCCAAACACAGCCACTATCAGTCGCCCAAGTCCAGTAAGACCTCGAATTCCATCCTCTACACTGGCCGAGTCGGTGAAGTTGGTAATCAAGGCAATGGAACGGTGAAACGGGCATCCCTTGAGGCTTGGTTGCCTCGTTGGGCTCTCGTTAGATCAAAAGTGGGAGACGCGTCGATGAGACTGATGATATGTCGACATACCCGACAGATCGGATAGAGAAATGCCAGGCTATTATCACGTGGACTTCATGCATATTACCCTGCCATACACGTCACGTCTATAATCTTTAATTGGACGAGTGGAAGCCAAGACAACCTATCATAGGGGCGTGTGACTGAAAAGAACAAATTTACTTCGACTACCTGCTTCAGCTCCTAGTAATGCCCAACAAGATGGGTATCTGCCCAATTTCAATATGATGCTAGTAATCGACGCCCGTAGAAAGAAGGAATCTATTTCTAATCTCTACATACCTACCAACCTACCCAGGGCGACTGGGTATTACCGCGTTGCATGATGACGGCATGCATGATTGACGGCCTCGAGGCTCTACTCAGCAATTTCGGCGTAAACGTGCCTATACCTGTTTTTGCTCAATCGGATATCCTAAGGAGGCCAATCGACATCTATCGGAACTACCTAGCCGATACTGCTTCCAAAGTCCTAAACTGCGATAGCGTGCTTGCATACGAGGCTATCCAGAGTGCAAATATCAAGGACAATAGTGATCTCACCCTCGTCCTACCAAAGCTCAAATGGAGAAGTGATAAGCCGAAGGACCTTGCGAGAGAGGCATTCATCAAGGTAACACACATCCTCAAACGTTCATTTAGCCGACGCTCAGTAGCTCATCTGCAGTTCGCCTCGACCCCCCTATTCCAATTACCAATACCGGATGGCGTGCACCTCCGCTTCATCTTCTCCACGCTTACACTGCCACAATTGATCCTCACTTACATTTCGAACCGCTCGGAACAATATGGGAGAGGCAGCCTATCAGATAGTCAACCAACTCCGAAGAAAGCGATCATAGAATTCTCATCGCCCAACCTCGCGACAGAATTCAACACCGGTCACCTGCGGAGTACAGTCATAGGCGCGCAGATCGCAAATCTATACGAATGCGCTGGATGGGATGTAGTGAGAATGAATTTCTTGGGAGACTGGGGGAAAGAGATTGGACTCCTCGGTATTGGGTGGAGCAAATTCGGCTCCGAAGAAGCATTCCAGGAGAATCCGATGCGCCATCTATACGAAGTCTACAGAACTATCAGTGAGAACTTCATGCCTGAGAAGGAGGCTAGTCGGAAAGCTCGCGATGCGGGCCGCGACACGGCCGAAATCGAACAACAGGGTATATTTGCGGAACGGGACGGGTTCTCCAAGAGGATGGAAGATGGTGAGCCGGAAGAAATCGGTTTCTGGAAGCGGATACGAGACGCTAACATTACATACTATATACGCGAGTACGAGCGTCTTAGCATCAGATTCGATGAGTTCTCTGGTGAATCACAAGTCAACCCAGAGTCCATCGCAGAAGTCGAGTCTATTCTCAAGGAGAAGGGTATCTACGAAGAGAGCGACGGGTCTTGGATTATCGACTACAGCAAGCACGGCCCCAAAAGCCTTGGTGTTTCGGTCTTAAGGGGTCGCACAGGAAGCACATCGTACCTACTCCGAGACATCGCCGCCGTCCTTGATCGCAACAAGAAGCATGCATTCGACAAGATGATCTATGTCGTTGGTTCTGAGCAAGACGTTCACTTCCAAAAGATCTTCCAAGCACTTAGATACATGGGCCAAGAAGACCTAGCCGCTAAGCTTGAGCACGTGAGTTTCGGGAAGGCACAAGGATTATCACAACAAATTGGCGAGGTGCATCTGCTCGGCGAGATCATTGACGGGTCAATCAGAGATGCGCGCGAGGTGCTTGAGTCAGATGAAATGGACCACCACGAAATTAGCAAGACGGACGAGTCCGCCAAAGCCCTCGGGATCACTGCTTTGATCGCCCAGTTCTGTGGACTTAGTAAAAGAGCATCCAGTCTCACCTTCAACTCGAAGACGCTTGTTTCCTTCGATGGCGAGACAGGACCAAACTTGCAGCTTTGCTATTCCAGACTCTGTGCGAAAATCAAAGAGTCGGATTCGGATAAAGTAGTTCTCGCGAATGTCGACTACACGCACCTACAGGATGACCCCTGGACCGAAGTCATTCGGCTTCTGGCCCAATATCCTGACGTGGCCGACGCAGCGTACAAAAGCCACGAGCCATCGATGATTCTGACATACCTGTTCCGTCTCGTTGAAGAAGTTAGAAACTGCCTGGAAGATTACGACGAAGATGATAAGGATGCACCAATGAAAACAGCGTTTGAGGAACCTCCGGAGGCAATCCTAGCCCAAACTGTTCTGTACAAACATACACGACAGGTCTTCGACAATGCCATGGCTCTCCTCGGAATAATTCCAGTAGTATTATGGATCTGAAATGGGGAAATCGACGAGTGGAGCTCGACTATATGTTCATTTATGAGTAGGTGGACAGGTGGTAGATTTTGGTTTTCTCGCAGTAACTACCTCCTATCAAATATTACGTGGAAGTTTTCGGAAGCCCCTTTTTCCCCTTTTCCATTCAGCGTTGTGCGGAGGCGTTGGGCGCTGCACACGCAGAAATACGAGACACGACAACTAGTCAGTGGTAAGAAAACAGTCACTATAGCCTCTATAGGTAGAGATGCACTAGGAATAGTCAGCAGATTTCGTGATTTCCTGATCTAAGTGCATAATTCTGAAAATTCTTTTTTTGCACCCTCTTGATTGATTTCCACCTCCTATTCTAATTATATTGAGGTTCGTGCCTGCACCTACCATCAAATTGTCAATTACCGCATCTGGTCTATCAAGATCTACCAAAGGATCATCAATAACCTGCCCTTACGCACTCGGTCTCACACTCCTATTGGTTCGCTGGAAGCCTACGGTGAATAGGTTCTTATCGGACTCTAGTTTCTTCTGTGCCAGTTTCAAGAGCACTATCGTAGCGGCAATGGGGTATTTTATAGTATCATTTGATATTTCAAATAATAATTTTTCAAGTACCGTACTATTTGATTTTTGAGAAAAGGTATTTGAAATTTACTTTGTATTTGAAAAATTTACTTGTCTTAGCGTTTTTTAAATAATTGTATTTTATTTTCAATTTTTAGGGGGGGTTTTTAATTGTGAATTATCGTAATGGTAATGGGGTATTTTATAATATTATTTGATATTTTAAATAATAATTTTTTAGTATTTTTTTATCGTATTTATATGGGGAAATATATTATAATAAAATTTAAATTAAAAATATTAGAAATTCTAATATTTATAAATAAAAATTAAATAATTAAAATTTATTTAAATTAAAATATTAGAATTTTAATTGTTAAATTTAATTTAAAAATTAATTTAATTAGTTATTTTTTAAAATAATTAATTTAATTAATTTTAGTTATAATATTATATATAAAAACTATTATTTTAATATTTTTTTAAAATAAATTATAAGATTTAAATGGTATAATGATTATATAATCATTTAGATTATAAGTTTATTTAGATTGTAAATTTAATTTAATTTGTAAATTATAAATCGTATTTTTAATATAATTTATAATTTATAATTTATAAATTATATAACGTATAAATTATATAATATGTAAATTATTTAATTTATAAATTATTATATTATTTATAAATATTATAATTAATATAATTACCTAATAATTATTATAATTAATATGATTTATATGGTTAATAATTAAAATAAATATAAATAAATTATAATAATTTAAAATATAATTTTTTATAATTTAATTTAATTTTAAAATCATTCATTTTAAGTATAAAATTGCGCTTTTTTTATATATATTAAAATCATTTACTATTTGATTTTTTAAATGATTTTTTAGATTTGCCTTTTGCTAGTATGATACTAATCGTATTGAATGGATTGCGATCCGATCGAACATAATCGACGACTTATTAGAAGCGTCCCGGAATCCTCTTGTCTGTCCGTACTTGATGAAACGATGTCACGGAGAATTTAGTTACTAATTACCTAGGTACCTGCGCAGCTACTATCGATAATATAATCCTGAGATTAATATTTCATATATACCGCGATACTAAGCGCTAGCGTTACCGACATAAGTGTCACGGCAATCTTTTTCTCTTTTTTCTTTTCTTTTTTCTTTTCTTTTTTTTTCTTTTTCTTTTTTTTTTTTCATTTTGATTTTTTTCATTTTGATTTTTTTCATTTTGATTTTTTTCATTTTGATTTTTTTCATTTTGATTTTTTTTTCCTTTTTTTTTTAATTTACAATTAAATATTAAAATATATTTCGAATTATAATTTATTTATATATTTTCACATATTAACCCCGTCATAAACATTACATTTTTATTAATGATTTTAATTAAGATGGCGGAATGGGCGGCAAGATATAGCCCGAAATCTAGAGGAATCTACCCTTTGTTGGAATGTGGCACTGGTGACTAAGCTAGACGGCTGGACACGTGCGCCAGTGCGGGGCCTTAGCAGACCTGTATCCAGCTCCATCGCTTAGCTAATCTTTCCTCCCTCTTAATTCATCAAGCTTCAACACCTTCAACACCACATTCTTTCCACATACAGTGCTGCTCACATTTATATTAGAATCCTACTCCAACCAACACCCCGCTTTTGCTTAAAGCCATTTCTATATTTTGTTTTTCCCAATTTTTCAAGCAAACCCTCCATTCTTAATATATGTAATGGCTTCATTCCATACACAATATAAGCCGCTGCTGGATTTTTATCCCGAAAGATCGGTTGTTCCGGTGTTCACCACTGATGACGAGCTAAAGGAGCTGGATTCCCGTCGCACTAGATTTGTTGAGAAACCAACCGTCGGTGTCAGGCATCCTGGCTATCCCGCTTATGCAAACCCTTTGTTATCTTTCCCTGCGGTAGATCATGATGGCGTCGACTACGATCTCGCCATACACGCCTGCTATTTACTTGTTGGGAACGCCTGGCCCCGTGATGGCTCACCTAGTCACGAAGCTCCATACCTTTCGTACTCCGACAGGCCCCGCGAGTCCGCACCTGAATCAGTCATCACCCCGCCAGCTACCGGTGATACTGTTATTCGGAGGACTTCGTACCTCCATGTTCCCAGTTACACAGGTTCGTGCTTAGTTGGAATGTGGATTTATGGTTGGTGCCAATGTATTAACTACCTTGTATATCAGGTAGAGGACCTTATCCTATAACGCCTTCCTTTGATCATTGGGAATTCCCCCATGCTTTCGATGCACCCCCTGCCCCGTCTGACAGCGGCGGTAACGGTCCCCTTGTTCCACCACCAGAAACACCACCGAGACCTTTTCTCCCTGCCGCCTGGCGCGCTGCCGCCATAGCAGCGGCCCCTTCTCCTTCAGATTTAACTGGTCGCTTGGGAATTCTGGCCCGTGATCAGACCTGCCGGGTTACCCAGTATGGTATGGGAGTGGAAGCGGCACATCTTGTGCCAAAGAAGGCCCAGCCGTGGTTTACGCTCAATTCCATGAAATGGTACGCGAAGACACCAGACGACGTCAATGCCATTGACGACATGAACAACTTACTTCTTCTTCGTGCCGATATCCATTATATGCTGGATTGCAGGGAGCTTATCATCGTGCCCAAGAAATTGGAGGACCGATATGTTTTCGTGCTAAAAGTTATTAAGTCTAAGAAACGATACCTTTACGATGCCTACGAGATATATCACAATCGCATCTGCCAGGACTTTCTGGGCGTCAGGATTGAGTATCTCTTTGCGCGTTTCGCGTGGAGTATATTTCATCCGGAAACTTTGCCAATAGTGCTAACCCCTAACTTCAAATATCCGGTACGGGTTTATGATGCCACAGCTAAGAGTTACCAAGTCCAGGACAGGCTTATGTCGGAATTTAGGAAAGAGCGCAGTCTGTCTACAGGTGGAAGCAACAAGCGCCCACGCAGTTCCGGCCTAGTTGACTATGACGCATACTCTGCTTACAGTGATAATACGCTGGCATCCAGCGAGTTTGGTGACAGTGACGAGGACAGCTACGAAGAGCGTCTTTGTAGTATGGATATATATAATGAACGTCTCTCGGGCGAGGGTGAGGAGCATAGGGGGCGCAAACGTTCTCGGAAAAAAAGTTAGATTAAATTAGTATGGATAAAATGTTGTAAAAGTGTAGAAGCCCTCCAGTAGATCCAAGGTGTAAGATACCTCCACAGTAGTAATCGCACCTTCCTAGGTTGTACCCTTCATCTCTCGGGAGCATAACGACAGGTTTAGTAACGCTAGTGTCACGTGAAACTGGTGTGGAAACTAAGACCAGCCGCCTTAACTCGATAGACAGGTATGGCTAGTAAAGCTAGGAAACTAGGCGATGAAGTTATCCCTAGCCACAATGGTCCTAGAGAACCAGTTATTTAGTTTTCTCCTTCTTCATGTTCTTCTTCCGCTTCTTTTTCTTTTCCTTCTTCTTCTTCTACCACTACCTACTAGATAGCAGCAAATGTGAGTAGTGTTACTCAAATGCTAGTGTAATTTTATCCGTGCCGGTTCCTATATTCTAGTAAAACAAAGCATTAGTGACCGTAGCATATGAGGTAACTAGCTCCGGTGGCCATAGTTATCTCTAGCTTGCCTTTATTGAACATATCTTACAATGGTTTCCCCTGACGCCTTTTAACTTAATAATAACTATCTAGGTAGCAAGATGATAAAGAAACCAGCAAGAATCCGACGGTGTACCCTTGGAGCTTTGTTGATATTTGATATCCAGGTCAACCCCCAGCTCTTTATGCAATCCTTTGACCAAAGCCGCCGAAAGCGGATACAATGTGAGACAATGAGAACGACGATGGTAAAATATATGATTCCACTCATAGAGCAAATTAATTAAAATTCTAATCTATGTCGTTGAAATGACTCCAAGCGATACCCTTCTCAATACAATCAAATCACCAGCAGACGACCAGTCTTGTATATCAAAAAACTCCACAAATGCCTGACGCGGATGAAGTGCAGGCATCAGAGCACGCCAGACAACTTCAAACGATCTTCCAAGATAACCCACGTTTCGAATTCGTGGGACTCATTGCACACGGGGCTTATGGCTCGACGTGCCGTGTTCGATTCAAAGATCCAAATTTCCCCCATATTAAAGACTTCATAGTTAAGAGAGCCTTGGCTTGGCCACAATGTCGGGAATCTTTGCAAACTGAGAAGGAATTTCTTGAGGTATGTTTCAATAAGCAACCGCGGATAGTTGTAGGTGCAAAGACTAATTGATACCATCGCACGCACTAGGATCTGCAAGGCAATCCTCATATCGTACAAATTTACGACATCCCGAACATTCCTTTGAAAACAAGCTTAACCATAGACAAGAGAGACTGGATCGTAATGGAATGGATAGGTTGCGGCGAGGCGGCGACATTCATCAACTTGGCGAGAAGGAAGTTACTAGATGACGACAAGACATTACCAAATCGTCTTCTTTGGAGATTTTTTCTCTGCTGTAAGTTGTAGCATAGCATTGTGTTCACACTATATAGTGCATCACACTAAGCAGAGATACAGTGGTAAGAGGCTGTATAGCCATGGCCGTACGTCAACGCACGACACCTACCTAGGTACCTACCTACCTAAGTTTGGCTAACTGTCTAGTGTAGTGGCCCAATTCAAGAGAGAACATACAAAGTTATGTACCACAATCGGGAATACAGCATGGAGACATCCATTCAGGCAACGGTATGCTAGCAAACCACCCTTTGTTGTGTACCTTAGGTATGATCACAGAAAATGTAACTGAATCGAATGCAGTTCTTCTTGGGGAACCTCCGCGCGGGAGCGTAGAGCATTCAATCTCACCGATAATGAAACTCATCGACTTCGGGTCCTCATACATGGTGGATAGAAGTCCCCCAGCAGCAGCTAAAAGTAATATTTTACAAATTGGAGACGTGGGAACCCTAACCCCCTAATTTCTTGACTTCAACCGCAGACTAACAACCCAAGCAGCTCATGGCGGAGATAATATCTATGGGGGAACTAAATTACGTTCGTGCGACCCCTGAATTTGAGTACCGTGGTGAAATGATCCATACCGAAGCCCGCGCCATCGTTCCGTTCCCGGAGGGAATCGACCCAGATCTGTGCAATCTCGTCTGCGCTGCATGCGCGACGGATCCAGCCCATCGTCCTAAACTGGATGAGTTGCTCGCGGATGTTTTAAAAGGCTACAAAAAGACCGCAGCAGACTACGGAAATCGGGCAGAGGAGCAGGACGATGCGATTTCAGAATTATGGAAGGATATTGTATATAACGCGCCAGTCGACGATGATGATATAGATTACGGACTTTGATGCTGTCCCACGGGAGCCGCTGTCGAAAAGACTTAGACCGAAGCCTTAATGAAGATGCCTTGAGCGCCTTTAAGATAATGCACTGTATAATATTAAATACTGTTTTTTATATTCTATGCTTCAATAGATGGCTGGTGGAATCCTTATGAATTCTCTGGTAAGGCGCTCAACCACCCACAAATGATTGAAGATTTTCTTTTTCACGAAAATCAATCTCCGTGCCCAGTAGCTAAAACCGCAGTCAATCCTCCATATTCCAGTTTATCTTATCTTCCAATTATCCCTCCCATAACACCTATAAAAGACACCAGCACAGATCGTGTTCATCCCCAGGGCCTCCCTTGCCACCTCCTATTCCCACGCCCCAGCGGGTGTATTTACCGACTAACCAACTAACGAACCGGATCATTTCGATTTGCAGGCCGGACGCGTGACGGATCGACCTGCCAATGCCTCCCACGTACTTTAGGAATGAAGCGCGTCTGATCCACCAAGAAATGCGGCCCAGGGTTTGGGGCACGTAACTGGTGCGGATCCACCATCCAATGACGCCGAGGTTCTCCTCGACGACGATAGTCTTGCGGTGCGACCATCCAGTGACGCCGACGTCCTGGAGGCGGAGGTGATGGGTTGCCTGACGACCGTGGTGACGGTGACGGAAACCAGGAGTTCGTGTGCTCGCCCCTTCTCTGCCTCTTTATCGACTGGCGTCTCGTGCAACAGTACCGGGTGGTTACGGCGAAAGCTACGATGGCGACGAAGATTAAGATGTATATAACGATCCAGAAGGTGTCGTTTGCTGAGTCGGGGGCCGGGGCCGGGGTCCCGGAGGGCGTAGCGGCGGCTGGCCCCTCGGTGACGGCTGTACCATTCTTGTGCCCTTCAGGGGCAAACGCAGCGCGGATGATGGATAGCACACGTGGTGACATGTCGAAGTAGATCAGAGAGATCGACCGAGTACTTTCATTTGAACTGTCTAATATTGACTTGGTGTCCAACAGGCCTCGGCGATAAGTGAAAGAATCGGGTGGTACAGAGTAGAATCTGACTTTTTTCGGTAGGGGCTAGGTCGCATGCCTTTCTCATGCTTAACGTGCGGATGGAGATGGGACTGAATCGTTTCTCCGGGGCTGGTGTTACATTATATACCTTAGGTAGGTAGGTACTTTCCTGGCTCCTTAAGTAAATCCAGTGCACTGTGTCATACGAATATATAGTTTACCTAAGGTATATATCCGCATGGCACACGGAGTGGGGATCCATAACTGAATCTTGTCGAGTTAAATTATCGGACCATTTTGAAATTCTCGTACTTGGAGATCAGGCGTTTCTGCCTCGGCCCAAGTTTATCTCGCAATCAAATCCGCAGCAACGTACGTATCACCCTCTGAGTCATATAGGAGTACACATCTAATCTTTTTCTAAACGCAATAGTTAGTGTAGGCCGAAACGTCTAAAGAGAAAAGGCGCACGTCCGGTGTGGATCGGAGGGCGGAGGGGATTATGGGGAAGTAATATCGAAGCATCAAGGGTGAATCAGCACGATGGCTACCTAGACTTTTGAGCTAGACATACTGATCAAGGCTTAATTCCGGATATTGATCTCGGGTGTTGCGTTAGGAGTAATGACTTGGGCCCAAGGGATCAACTACCAGGTAGGTATGTTAATAGGATCTACCATCATTGTACGACCTTTCCAGGTGTTTATTTGAGACCGGAACGATTCGACGACTGATTTGTATACATACCTCTGTCTTTCCTATCTTTTACTTTGATGGTATATTTCATGGTTTCAAGCGAACCAAGATTTGGCCCTCATCAGCTGGGCGAGTCGTCCAAGAGATCCATAAAGTAAAAATTTAATAGACCTCTATATAAGTGAACTACATCCTTACCTTATCCAGCCCACCTATCTGTTCCCCATCCATTGTAAACAGGATTTTAAACAGCTTCATATCCACCATGAGGAATTGGCGCGCTTCCGTGGAGGCTACCCTCCCCTACTTACCACTCCCTTCCAACTCGGAGCGCGAAGAGATCCACACAGAAAGACTAGTGATTCGACCGCTACGAGAAGATGATCTTCCGGCCTACCACGTGCTGCGCTCGCAAGCAGCAGCCATGATGGGCACCATGCAGGGAAGACCAGATCGCGACATCAACGAGTCTCGAATAGCTCTCCGCGGATTCCTCCCACCTAACGATAAGAAGACATTTCTATTTGGCGTCTTTCTCGGGTTCACGGGCGAACTCATCGGCGAAGGCGGCGTTTACACAATGGAGTCCTCGCTTTGCGGCTGGCCTGAAATTGACTACAAATTCAAGAAGGAGTTCTGGGGCCGAGGATACGCGACCGAGTTCCTCGCCGCGATGCTCGAAGCTTGGTGGAAGCTACCACGATCCGCTACCGGACTTCGCGTTTCGTCATCTTCTCTTCCTGAGGGAAGTGAAGCTTGCGAGCAGATCTCCGCCGTTACGGAGATGGATAATACGGCAAGCCAAAGAGTTTTGGAGAAACTCGGCTTCGTCAAGTTTATAGAATGGACGGAACCAGATACGCGGGAGCACAGGTTGGGTCAGCCGGTAACGCTACTTGGATACCAACTCGCATCAAAAGGATAGAGGATAGGAGAAAAACGAAGTTGAAATTGAAACATGGCCGGAGCGGCGGAGCTATCGGACTTGATGGAGATATGCGCTACCATATCTGGGCTACTATGTAGCATCCATGATCGTGGGGATAGTCGGTGAGGTACAAGGGTACGTCGGCAACGCTAGCCCACATCAAGTAAGGACGTGGATGAGAAGCTCAGGGGGTCACGGTCGCGCAATGCTCTAAGATTCTGACGTCGAGAATTGAGAACCCCTCCATCCCTTTCCTCACATTTCATAGTTATCCGACAACTCACATAAACACCACGCCCTCTCCATTACAGCATCATATTTATTGCATAGGCTCCTATACCACTCAGGTAGCTTGAGAAATATTTTCCGTCATGTCCGAGGCTATCAATTCTATGTAAATATATTTCAAATTCACAGTGTTTCTTTCTACCCGCTTTGCCACAGCGCCGAGTAACCTATAGGGTGACCGTCCTGTAATCGTAGCAAACTCGCGCGACCCACGATGACCAGTCCCTCGTACCATCGACCATGATTTTAAGAGCCGTCACTCGGGTAGCAGCGCCCTGCCCGAGCTGCCTCGGTTTAAACAAAGCCCAGCTAGGCCCATGGTTCTCGCTATCGCGCAAGGGCACACGAGTATTCGCAACCTCCCAATGTTCCTCAAGAAGACCTCAGCTCAACTCCAATCCGACCCTTCAAAATGGCGCAATTACAACCCGGTTCGCGTCGAATACGCCGAATGCGACGACCGCGCCGAAGAAACCAGCCCCAATACAAAAAGACCCCCTCGCAACGATCGACAAGAGCGCTCAAGAACAACGGAAGGCAGATTGGGCAATAATGAAAGAGATGGCACATTACCTATGGCCCAAAGATAGCCTAAACACCAAGGTGCGCGTGTCATTGGCCATTGCACTTTTGGTCGGGGCCAAGGTATTGAACGTACAAGTGCCCTTCTATTTCAAGAGCATTGTAGATGCTATGAATATCGACGTGGGAGCGAACGGCGGCACCGCTGCTATGCTTGCCGGGAGCATGATACTTGCCTACGGCGCAACGAGAATAGGGGCGACGGTCTTCCAAGAACTACGAAATGCCGTGTTCGCTTCGGTGGCCCAGAAGGCGATCCGCAGAGTTGCTTGTAATGTCTTCGATCACCTGTTACGCTTGGACCTAAACTTCCATCTCACCAAGCAGACTGGCGGATTAACAAGAGCTATTGACCGAGGTACCAAAGGCATTAGCTTCCTCCTCACGAGCATGGTATTTCACATTTTTCCGACTGCATTGGAGATAGGCATGGTATGCGGCATCCTCACCTGGCAATACGGTGCGAAATATGCCGCCATTACAGCTATTACGATGACGGCGTATACGGCATTTACTATTTGGACCACTGCCTGGAGAACCAAATTCCGAAGGCAGACCAATGCCGCCGATAACAAAGCTTCAACGGTCGCAGTAGACTCGCTGATTAACTACGAAGCTGTCAAATATTTCAACAACGAAAAGTTCGAGGTTGCCCGATACGACAAGGCACTTCAGCAGTATGAAAAGAGCTCTATTAAGGTTCAGACCTCGTTGGCTTTCCTCAACAGCGGCCAGAACATCATCTTTTCCAGTGCGCTGACAGGCATGATGTATCTTGCTGCAAATGGCGTCGCAAGTGGATCTTTGACAGTGGGTGACTTGGTTATGGTCAACCAGCTGGTGTTTCAGCTCTCTGTCCCTTTAAACTTCCTGGGCTCCGTATATCGTGAGCTGAGACAGTCGCTTCTAGACATGGAGACACTCTTCAACCTGCAGAAGGTAAACGTCTCCATCCAGGAGCTCCCAAACGCAAAACCACTTGCGCTCACCAAGGGCGGTGAAATTAAGTTCGAAAATGTCAGCTTTGGCTACAATAAGGACAGGCCCATTCTCCGGGACCTTACCATGACAATCCCCGCCGGTAAGAAGGTCGCCATCGTGGGTCCAAGTGGGTGTGGAAAGTCTACTCTGCTAAGGCTACTCTTCCGATACTATGACGTCGAGGACGGGCGCATTCTTATCGATGACCAAGACGTCCGCCATGTCACCCTGGAGTCTCTGCGAAAGTCTATCGGTGTCGTCCCGCAAGATACCCCTCTTTTCAACGATACGATCGAGCACAACATCCGATACGGCGACCTGTCAGCCCCCGAATCCCAAGTCATAGCCGCGGCGGAACGTGCGCGTATCCACGATATCATCTCCAGCTGGCCCGCTGGGTACCAGACCACGGTGGGCGAGAGAGGCATGATGATCAGTGGTGGGGAGAAGCAGCGCCTTGCCGTTTCGCGGCTGCTGCTCAAGGACCCGCCGCTGCTCTTCTTCGACGAGGCGACGAGCGCGCTGGACACGCACACGGAGCAGGCGCTCATGCAGAACATCAACAGCATTCTCCGCGAAAAGGCGCGGACGAGCGTCTTTGTGGCACACCGCCTGCGAACTATATATGACGCTGACCTGATTATCGTGCTAAAGGAGGGAAGAGTTGCCGAGCAGGGAACGCACAAGGAGCTGATTGACCGCGGTGGTTTGTACTCGGAACTATGGAGTGGTAAGTTTTTGCACTGTTCGATAACATGATGTTTTTGTGAACTTTCAACTGACGCCTGCCTACCCTACAGCCCAGGAAACACTTTTCAACTCCGATGGGGAAAAAGAAGTACCCGTTGACGATGGTGTAGAAGATGGAAAAGCGACCGCCGGTGAAAAGAAACCTTGATGGTGAGCGACGGCCTCCGATGAGCAATAGGGGTCAGCTCTCACCTCTCATGTGAAGAGGGGTCTTGTAAAGAGGGGTATCTTGAAGAGGGGTATCTTGAAGAGCCAAACCCCCATGGCGAATAGGCCACTTGTTCGAAACATTCCGTCCTCGAGTGGAAAGTTTAGGTCTTTGACCAGCTGATTGATATTTGGTCACATCTGTGTATAGTAAAAAGCTTTTAATGTATATAGGCTAAGAGAAGAGCACTCGACATCCACTAGCCCCGGGACTTAACGACTTGGAGACAGATAGATTGCCTCTTCTCCTGCTCCGTAGTTTCAACGGAGTAGTGGCCCGACAGTCTCTCAGCTAGCATAGCACGTTCTTCTATTACACTTATGAGAGGAGAATGGCTACCTTGTATTGGCACATAGTATCTTCGAGAGATTACGAAGCGATAACTTTCTAGACGCAGGTCTCTTCCCCGCAGACGTTAACCAGGCAACAACGAAATCTGCAATACGTAGACGGCTTTCATAGATGCATTTTCCTTTCGTTGAAATCAAGCTTTGACACTCCATTATCTGCAAATCTAGAATCTTGCTCTTGAACACAGCAAAGCTGGCCATGTGTACCGAGGTTGCAGGATTGATAGGTGCGAGTAGGCGATAGTTAGCGGGTCGCTTGGAATGACTACAGGTAACCATAAGACCAAAGTGATATTCTGTACAAAGACCGGATTGTGATGTCGACTATTCAATAATATGGCATTGTTGCATCGCAATGCCACCCCTGCCCGTAAAGTCCGGTAAAAGCCGAAAATGAACGGGGAATCCTTTTGGAGTGGCCCGTTCATATAATTCCGCTAAAATCGAAAATTAAAAATTCGCTAGCCCCGAAATAAAGAATTAGGATAATTTTATATATAATTAAAATAATTCTAATAATTTAATTAAATAAATTAATAATTTTTAATAATTATAAAATTAAAATTAATTTTATTAAATAAAATATAAAAAAATAAAAATTTAAATTTTAATTATATTATTTTATTTAATTTAATTTTAATTAAAATTTAATTTAAAAATAA
>MU376440.1:0-24437 GCA_022495205.1 Hypoxylon sp. FL1150 | reverse complement strand
TAAATAATTATAATAATTAATATAAATAATTAATATATTATTTAAATTAATATAAAATTTTTTATTTTATAATTATAAATAAAATAATTATAAATATAATTATTAAAATAAAATAATATATAATTTTAAATATTAATTTTTTTTACATATAAGCGGGATATTTAAATAATTAGATTAAAAGAATTATATTAAAAATAACATTTAACTTTTATTTAATTAATTATATATATATTAAATAATTTTTAAATGTAAATTAAATTAATAAGTATAATTCATATTAAATTTAAATATATATATTTTAAATTTAATGTTAAATATTTATAAACGTTAAATAAATAAAATAAATAAATAATTAAATTTATATATCTAATTTATATATATTTATTTATTTTTAATAATTTTAATTTTTAATTTTACTATTTTTTTTTTAATAATAATATTTTTTAATTAATATAAATAATTATATTAATAATTCCTAAATAAAAACTTTAAATTATAAAAAACTTCTAAGGCTTAAAATTCCAAATTATTTTTAATAATATAATTATAATAATAATATAATAATAAAAAAAAAATATTTATTTAAAAAATTTAAATATTAAATTATTATAATAATTTTATTAAAAATTAATAATATTTTTTTTATATATTATAATAATAATAATATTAATATTATAAATATTAATAATATTAATTTTAAATTATTTTAATTTAAAAATTTTAAAAATATAAAATATAATATTTATATTATATTTAAAAATAAAAAAAAAAAAACTATATGAAAAAAATAATATTTACATTTTATAAGCTATTATATATCTATAAGCCTTTTAAATAAAAAATAAAAATGCCATTAATATATAATTATTATATTAAATAATATTTTTAATTTTACATAATAATATCTAAATATAAATAAATAATTTAATACGAAAAAAAAAAAATATCTATTAATTATTTAAAACTTAAGTATTTAGATACCGTAAGATAATAATTTTACCATTTAAAATTAATGGATTTTATATTTATTTTTTAGATAAATATCTTATAACTTATACCTATTAAAATTAAAATTCAAAAGTAATATATTTTAAAAGTTATAAAAAAAAAAACGTATTTATCGAATTAAATTTCTATTTTAATATAATAAATAATCAAAATGAAATATATTTAAGATATAAATTATATTAATTTTATATTTACATTTTATTTAATAATAAAATAATTAAAAAATATTTTTAAATTATATAAAATATAATGTTATTATAAATTTAAAATAATAAATATATTTATTATATTAAATAAATTAAAAGAAAAATTAGAAATTATTATATTAAAATAATTAATTATAAAATTAATTTATTTATTAAAAAAATTTTAATATATATAATTATTTTTAATAATTTTTTATTTTATATATTTATAATATATTTTTAATTTATAAAAAATAATTAACTAATATTTATTTTTAATAATTTATAATAATTAAATATATTATAATAAATCTAATATTTAAATAATATATTTATATATATATTAATAATTAAAAATATAAATTAAAATTAATAAATTTAAATTAAAATTAATAAATTTTAATTTATTAGATAATAGTAAAAATGAATTTCTAATGAAAAAAAAATATACTTATTAAATTAATAAAAAAAAAAATATTATATAATAATAATAAATAATTTTTTTTTTATTTATATTATATATTAAAAAAAAAAAAATTATAAAAATTAAATTAATTTTTATAATTTATAAATTAAAATAAAAAAAATATAATAATTTTTAAATTTTATAATTTAATTATAAGTTTGATTTATCTCTTAGATAGGAGCTGTGAGCTATTCTTAAACTCAGGTTATTATGGTACCCCGCAGGGGGGTGCCTTCTAGTATGGCGCTTGCTCGGCCGCTCAGCCATTCGCGCCACGGAAAATCTTAAAAGGGGTTAATTCTGCAAAGACTTTCGTTATATGCATTTCCCTAGCAATGCATACGTCAGTGTCTAAAAATGCTCGTCGATGAGGCATGGTCAAGGTGAATAAGCATGTTAAAAGTGATCAGGTATCTATCTACCTGGGTCATCATTGAGCTCCCAGCCGGCAGGTAGCGGCCATCCAAGGTACGGATATCGACCATATGGCTACACCGTTTCGGAGGTTAGATATGGCAATGGATACTCGCGACCGACTGGCCGTGTGAGAACTGGAGGCCGATACTGTGGTAGCATTTCACATTTCACCACCCAGACAACAACCTGCACATGGCGGGGTATCGAATTGCGATATTGAGTACCTAGCTTCGTGCTCAAGAAGCGCAATCGAGACGTCAAGCCGAGCCTACTACCTCAACCTCAAGAGACAGCCGCGCGAGACCAGCAGGTTTATCGCATTTAAGCTATGGGCATGGCCATTCTCAACACTCAACACTCGAACAGCCATCCAACACGGACAGTCGGGGTGTATGATAGGAGCGAACATCGCATTGGCTACAGCCCAAGCCTTGTACCGCCAGCACCTAACTCCGAGCTTGATGATCATGATCATGACAAGGTCCCCTATGATGACAACGAGCAGTGTAATTGTTTCTCTAGCCCTGACCACCATGTATCGCGGTAGCACCCATACGCATGCTATTCCGTTACGTTTTCTAACAGCTTCCGAATTGATATACTCCCCCGGACCTAAGCACCGATCAGAGCAATCAAGTCAGTCGAAGCACTCTGCCCGTCGCTCAGGTCGTCATTGAAGATTCCTAGGCCAGCCAGCCTCTGTACAGCATCACAGAAAGAGATTGACAACATTTGATATTTAATGACATCGTTTGGGATGTGCTTTATGGTTACGCAAACTAAACTCATAAGGCACGCGATCAGGCACATGGGATAGAGACCAAGAAGTGAAAGTAAGTTAGTATTGGTTTGGGCTAATAGTGTAATAGCAGTTAACCATTAATTATTTGGCGCCAGCGGTAATAACACGCCGGCTAGTAGCAGACAAGTATCAAAGTAAACTTCTGCAATCCCAAACCCCCAATTCACAGTTTCCACAGCATGAATACCACACCGCTAGAATGATGATGTCTCATGATGCGCCACAAAGACTTTTGAAAGCTAGGTGTCAAGATAATAGGAGACGAAATCCCGTAACATATCAAATTAGTCAGTCAGCCAATCCTCACCCTTGCACTCCATTAGGATCGGGATATAGCTTAGGTGAAGTCAGCATAGTTCCAACAATCATTAATTTGCAACTGGCGATAATTTAGTCACATTAGGGGAGGGGGGGCGAGGCGGTAGTAACGGTTTACTTACACCTGATGGAGTTGGCCATGCTTCCATGATCTTTTCAATCCTGTCGAATAAAATTTTCGGAATGCTTGGAGAGGCGACCGGCAGAAATCGAGGTGAGTCGAGACGACGCCAGCTCTCTAGTCGAGCTTCAAGCATACACAGATGGCCTCTACAATCTGTAATCCAGTCGCAAAGTTCTTCCCAAATCCAATGGGATGCCTCTGGCGGCAGGCAGGTATAACATGTTTCATTGCAACGAACGTATAGCCAGAGCTTCAAAAGATATCTCTTCAGTCCCGCAAGCTTGTCTTCGCACAAGCTCACCCCTATCTGTCCAGATAGCTTAGCATCGGATTTTATGGTATTTTGTAAGCCAGTTGTACGCTGCCCAAGCCACTCGATATGGCTTCCGATGATCCCACCGTTTGGGCTTTTAGCGATAAGGTCTTTCGTGAGATCATGCAATTGCGCCCGGGAAAGGTCGGAGTATGGGTTTATATTGCCATAGCTAGGAGGGGAAGGGCCGGGGGTTCCGACCTGGCTTTGAGGGTTTCCTATTTGGCCGCTTGCGTGGTGACCATTTTCGTCGACGGCGGAGTATTCAGGGGTAGGCACGACTGTGGTTACATCGTCGCTATGAGAGGACAACTCATCGGAAGGGGGTGTAACCTTAATCTCGCCCATTTTGAACCGTTATAGTGACGTGATGGTGGTTGAGGAAATATATGCGATGGGCTAATAGGATAGTCAAGATGCTGGTAGTCAAAGTGATGTCTTGATAGATGTCTGGTGGAATGAAGGTGACTGCCTGAATAAGAGGTGGTAACAGGGGAATATTAAATAGACCATTGCTGTAGTGGTTTCTCAAGGTGATTGAATGCAGAAAGTTTGGTGCTGACTAGCAGTGGTATACAAACAAACCTCAAAGTTTTCCAGTAAGTTGCTCTCGGACTACCTACTGAAGCCATCTGATATCTATTCCGCTGATTCATACTATTACTCAGAATCAAGAGCCATCACGGTGCTCCCTTCTGCAAACATCTACTTTGCTCGAACATGATAACGCATTATGAATTCTAGCATTCAACAACAAGAAATATATGGGTACGCAGGTAACTCAGGGGGGCATTAGGTGAAACTCTTGTGTATAGATTCCAAACTCTCCGTCTGAAGTTGATCCTGGCGTGGGATCTTATGGGTTAGGTAAGTACGGAGGTACGCAAGTAAACAAAGTACCTACCTACCTAATGTATGTAAGCGGACTATATTTAACTTTATTACTCACCTCTATATCTTGACTTCTTCCAAAACTTACTCTGATAACCTACTCTCATGAGTGCCGGTGATGTGTAATTAAAGGAACGCCTTATAACATGGAAAATCATGGAAAATAAGAAAGGCGTCCGTGGATTGGAAAAATAGATATCAATAGTTACCTATATTACAAGTGTATTACCTGTTAACTCGAGTGTAAGTCAATTCACCACTACTCAGCAAGTGAAATGGGGTTCTCGTAGGTCCGTCAACCATGCGCCAAAAGAAGCTTGACTGAAAACTTTCTTTACGGGCTGATTCATATTTAGGGAAATGTAACGATGGGGCGACGGGGTTGGATTATTATCGGGGACTTTGGTGGCAATGTTCCTTGGTCAAGTAAGTCTGAGCCTCCTCGTGCACTCCTACCTACCGTGAACTTTACGGCCGAACAATCCAACAACGTAATACAGACTAAGATGACACCAGCGTGACTAGATAAATCAATTGCATTAAGCTCGGTACCTGGGGTCCTCCTAATCAACATCACCAAGGAGGTACCCCTCACGACCTAGTATTACCAAACCTCCTCGTTACATAGGTAGGTAGGTAGGTAATTCCGATGACAAAACTATCAGTGCTGCTGCTGCCAATGGTTTACTGAAAGTGCCGAGCGCATCTACAGGCTAGGAAGCATGATTTCGAGTCTTGCCAGCTCGGCTTTGTTCTTAGCTACCAGGATTGATGAAGGTTGGAGAAGGAGGCTCTAACATGCCATGAAGATCAACAGCAGTTATAAAATAAAAAATGGTCCTATTCGGCCCCGCAATCCTACCCTGCCTGCTCTACGCCGGTGAACTGGCCAGTCCCAACCCCTCGCGCCCGAGAACCGAACTACGCTCATTCAACCCGCACATCACGACATCGTTCGTACCGCCTTGATGCAACCCCTACCGCGTGCCATCATTCGCGGATTCCCGGCCCCGGCATCTACAAAGTGGGGCATATCGAATAACGATCTCGCTTCTGGTTCCAGAGAAACGGGCACTCCATAGCCACAACCTGCTTATCTTCCCTCGCCAAGGAATGATAGCCCTACCAGTTCCTAAGATACGATTGTCATGGCACCCCAAGCACGTACCTTTCAAGAGAATGCCCTCGGGTGGAGTTCGAGCTTGAGGGAGTGGTATAAAGCTCTCCGAGACGTCCTTTCTGATCTCGAAGCTCTCTCATTCTATCTTCTCCCTTCGTTCGACAGAACTGAGCCGTCCGGGATTACGGCATTCCTTCCTGAAGCGTTAGATGGTCGAGAGTGGTTCAACGACAACATGTTGCCGCAAATCTCAAAACAGGCCTCACTACTCCTGGCCTTGGTGAGCCTCGGGTCAACTGCTACCCTCCCACGCGGTGCCATTTCATTCTCGGTCAAGGTCCCCGCAGTAAGCGCTGTCGACGCTTCGTCTGAGGTTGACCCTAGCTTCTGCGGGTTGGCGTTCGAGCAGTCATCATTCGTCCGGTACGCTCAGAACGACGACGGGGAAGTAAATACTTTCTCCAAGAACCTTATTGACGCCATTACTTCACGTACGGGCGGCGCCCCCATTATTCGGCTCGGCGGTACGTCCCCTGACTACGGAAAATATCTCCCGGGCCAGAAACAACCTGCTCTGCCTGTCGCTGAGCAAGACAACTACCAAGATGTTGGGCACACTACCATTGGGCCGTCCTATTGGGACTTACCTAAAAACTTTCCGGGCGCCAAGTATATGGTCGAAGTTCCGTTAGCGACGACCAATGTCAGCGAGGCCGTCGCATGGGCCACATCCGCCGTGAAAGGTATCGGGATCACCAACATCCACTCAATCCAGCCAGGGAATGAGGCGGACCTGTACTCCGACACCTACACAGGGGAGGGTGGAATTAAGCTCAGCCCCCCGGAATACCAAGGCACGCTTTCCAACGAGTCTTACGTCGGTAACTGGACCAAATACGTGGACGCAATCCTGAAGGCCGTCGACCTACCCGAGGATCGCTTCTTCACGGCCTTTGACGTGTCGACCCACTTCGGCGACGACGTGCAGGCCGAAACATACATCTTCGACCTGGAGGAGTGCTTCGGCCTCGGAATCGACAAGAAGAACATCATCAAGGAAGTATCGCACCACTACTACCAGCGACAGGCAGGAACGGCCGCAGACCTAGCGAGCGGGCTGATGGACACGAGCGTGACGCATACGCACTTGGACCAGTACAAGGTGCGGATCGCGTGGCTCAAGAAGAACAAGCCAGACGTCCCGTTCATCCTCAACGAGGTGGGCAACTCGCTGTTCCGCACCAACTCGTACGAATTCCAGGCGCGCCTCGGCAGCGCGCTCTGGCAGGTCGACTTCTACCTGTACGCGCTGGCCATCGGCATCGCGCGTATCAATTATCAGCAGATCATGCACGCTGGGTACGACCTGTGGCTCCCCGTCGCCAGCGCCGGCCACCCGGCCCAGGTCTTCTCCAACTACTACTCGCAGCCCTTCGTCGCCGACTTCATCGGGTCCTCGGGCAAGACGCGGGTCGCGCAGCTCAATGTGTCGGGAGATAATGCGCCTGCTAACGTGGCCGTGTACGCGGCGTACGAGGACGCGACGGCGAGGAGGATCGCGATTACCAACCTCAACTACTGGAACAAGACGTCTTCCGAGGGCGACAGGCCGAGCGTCACAGTGGACCTTTCGGTCCCGACGGGCGTCAAGTCCGTCAAGGTCTATCATCTGAGCAGCCCCCAGGGCGCAGGCGCTGGTGCGGACTCCATCACTTACGGAGGTAGCCAATGGACTTATGAAAGCCTTGGTAAAGAAGTTAAAAACGTTAGGAATGACACCGAGCAGATTACTGTCATGGACGGGGTCGCGCAGGTTAAGGTTTCGAGCAGTGAAGCTGTCCTGGTGTGGTTATAATCTATGATCTTGGAAAGTATCGATTAATGGCACGCTAGGGGTCTCGCCACAGTACCATTAAACATATAAGCTACCGATTTAATCTCATATTAATGTAACTTTGAGGTATCGGGTCTCCTTTTTATTTTACCGTGCCTGTCTATCAATGACCCCAGGAAGTAACCTTTTCGCCGATTTCAAGAGCATTTTGAAGCATGGGCTTCGCGGAGAATGCTGATGGGAATTGCTGCGTTCAGTGGTCAGGCGATCTAGATCCGGAATTTAATGTCTACCACCAAGGAGATGAATAAATCTCATATGTAGTCGAATTTCGTATATACGGGAAGCCCGGGGCTTTGATAAGATACATAAAGATTTCTCTGTATCTAATATTCAACATAACCAGGATAAACACTTTGAGGAAGCGTTGTCGTGTCGGATTCGTAGCCCATTGTCCATAGTGTTTCTACTGCAATGAGCTGATTGTGTTATGTGTATATCAGTACTTAACCCCCGGAACTGCACGAGTAATCTAGACTGATTTCTTAAACCGTCATCTGCTTTCACTTTTACAGTCTTGGCTAGTAGGTATTCTAGCAGCATCCTCGTCATTCTGTGGGGAAACAGGTACAGTCTTGATCTTTGAGAGCATCCTTACAGTCCTATGCTATCACCAAATGACGGAAACATGTTGAAAAAAAGTCATGCCCTAACTCGAGATCCTGCATGCCCTCGGCTTGAGCTGGGCGTACATAGAACGTTTGTTTTGGAGGAAATATCGGCTGTTCTCGTTCGAAGCCCCCCCGAGTGACAGTACCTAATCCTACCCATTTGCTTCGCGGACAGATTTGACACTAATATGAGCTTTACCATCTAGGCAAGTGCTTCAATGTTCGGAGATAGAAGTAGCAGAAGACTAGGTAGGTTGGGTTGAAATTATTAGTAAGTGCATGACTTGTTGATATTAGGTTCTGTTCAGCAGGAACCAGCCCGGCTTCGAAGATACCAGGGGCGCGGAATATCCCGCTGCATGAAATCATGCCTACCGTACAGATTGTACCTGGGGTTGAGTGAGTAGGTATAAGAAGTTGGTCAGGCTCATACTATTATGTATGTAAAGCTCACACATAGACGCGCTCTCTCCGAAGTGCTAATTCAAAGTAGGAACTCTGCATCCTTGCTAGCATTAGTCGTATAAAAAGACCCTGCAAGTCAATGTTTCGCATAATACTACGGTGCTACCCAACTAGGTATGCGACGGCCGCTGATTGGACCCATTGTCGGTACGGATCCAATTACTAATCGCTCATCTTATTCGAGATTCTGCGGGGTTCGATTTTTTCATCTACACTATATTGCGTCATTGGTGATTGACATATTGGTGTTAGGAGTGCATTGTGGACATTTTGGAGGACTACGGAGTTTATTTACGGCATGGAGAAATGCCGATAACAAAGGGATAAAGAAGGTATGTGAATGAAGGTATCTGCGGTCTGGAAGCCGATGCAATGGTTCTAGGTTCTATGTCCGGTGTTTGGTGTTTGCATAACCCAACTCTGCATTACCCACACGAAACCACCCGGTTCCAAAGCCCAAGCCAGAGCCCAAGTCTAGGCTAAGTTGTGGAGATATTAGGTTGTATCGAGCGCGGGAAGCTCTACGGAAATATGAGATGTGATAAGAAGCGTCACCTCCAGCCCACTCATCAGAGATCATGGCAACAACATGCAGCTAAGCGATGTGGGCTCCTTTATTGTTCGGGTCCCCTACACGTGCGTGGATATCGTATGTTTCTACTGGGCGGCCGGGGCGAATGTTACTAGAAGAGTGTACTAACGTGATGGATGGAGAATGGAGATACGTACATGCCGCTCAAGCCTTTGGTTCAGGAGGTTTTCTTCCCGTTGGGTCAGAAATGCCGACTGTTGATTCGTAGAACCGTGTCAATCCTTCATCAATCACGGTGCCTATGACGGTTTTGGTCGTCGACCCGGCTCAACCCGTACCAATGGGCAATGTTTGCTGCGAATGACAGCTTGTGGAAAAGGTGATTCGACTGACGTATGCAAGTGCTCCCCGCGCCGAAGCTACCTAATAGCTGCTGTTCGATGGTAACGTAGATGCTACTGCATCGGATATATGCCCACACTACTGAGGATCAGCAGAATTATTTCAGTATGGAAAGCGAAGGTTCGGGAATCCTGATGATGTACGAGATGCTACCACGGAGTCGGGAGCATGGGGCATATCAAACTCGAAGGGGGCGGAATGGCAAGGTCGGAAAAAAACACATCTGAATACCCCTCATACTTCATATCTTAACCTAATATTTTACTACAACATTAGTTAAAATCACTACTTTTCATGATATAATTGATCATGATTTGGCTGAGGATTTCTTCAGGTGTTTTGAATCTTTTCTCTCTATCAACCGCTGCATTATTGCTGTTGGATGTTGATACATGAATATAGAATATGCTAATTTTTCCTCCCCAACCTTGAAGGGCATGGTATTGTCTTAGGGAACATCGCACGGCATTTTACGGATCGCATAATACCCGGCGAATGGAATTATGAGACTAGGACAATGAGTAGAATGTGAAGGAAAGCCTTTGGAAGTGCTTGGCACTATGGAAGAACTACCGAACGCCTAGATCTATGAGGCTCTTGTATACTCACAAATCGATACGTATGCAGAGCGAAGGATGATCTGAGAGGCTGAAGGGGGAAGGCCTTGATGATTGACATCACGACTCTAGATCGATCAGCCTTACATTCTAGATAGACACCAAGTTGAGCGCGGAGCCGGGAGACTAGAATGCAAAGTTACAATACAACCACCATCACAGACCTGTATGATGAGTAGAAGTTGTTTGTTTGCTGTTGCCATTGGCTTATGGTTTAAGGTAATATCTGCTAAAAGTCTTGTGAAGGGGGGAAGTGTAGCAAATGAGATGTTAGCATAAGGGCCTAGAGCCTGCTGACGAATCTTGGGCTTTTGGGGTCACGCGTCACGTCATAAGCCAATTGGTAAATTTCCAGGAAAAGTATGGAGACGACGTACAAGTGCAGGTGGAATTTTGATGGAGCTGTCTAAGAAATGACGATACCGCATACGTCATGGCGCATTGATGGGGGTCCCAGCATCATTGAGCCCTGCAAGATACGCCCGGTGATCTTCCCCAGAAGCCAGAACCCAGAAGCCAGAAGCCGGAAGCCAGAAGACAAAGAGAAAAAGAAAAAAGAAAACATGGTATTTCATCATATTGTATTCTCCCGTGTTTTCATGCCTTTCGTATTTGGCCCCGATTGATGGTCACGTTTGCTAAGTTTATTTGAGTGAATCGGATCTATGTATCGTGGTGTACAGTACAATAATACATGCCGCAGCGTAGCTTGGCAGCTAAATCTGTTACTAATGTAATTTTCACAAGCTTCCAGGTCTTTAGTTGTGTTGGGCACGATTGATTGATGCATCAATAATCTCCCTGTGCCACATACATACTGCACTCTCACGGCCAGAGACGGGTCTGTCTGTAGAATACCATCTCCATCCAGTGAGGACAGTATGAGCAGGAGGCATTTTCCATGCTTCCCCACGTAGATCGTCGTCACCGTCATCACAGGTACTTTAGGTGCCCCAGGTACCTTACCATTTGTCGGTACCTAGAGTATCATACGTTCTCCCCACATTGCGGGCTGGCAGGCTGGTAGATTATAATGATAGACGAGATGTTTATTGCATATTTTTTTGGGTCGTGATACTATGCTTAATTTCCGATGCCGACGAAGACAATGATAAAAAGTGTCATGCAAAACGTACTGCACGCATCTTAATTCAGTATCTGGGCCTGATTGAATCGCGCCACGATACTTACAAATTTGTATAATGTATATGGACTACTAGTATTAGAGTCAGTTCCAACATGAGGATATCCTGGATACCGCATTTATTTCTTGTACATTGGTAAAGCTGCTTCTTTACGACTGGAATATACATATCGAGATTGCGATATAGTACATCATGAAGGACGTACAGTACTTCGGTGACTTATCAAGATGTTCCCCAAATTTAACCTGATTCGTCGCTTTGTCCTACCTCGTGCCAGATCAAGCAATTTTGGGTATCAGTCAGTCAGCTCGTGCATCTCCCATACATACAGTACACATGCATACGTGCATACATGGCAGATTCATCTCCTTTTATTAGGTCTCGAGCAGGTTTTGTCATCATCTAGCAAAATTGTTCCGGGCTTGCACCACCAAACGCCAGCTCTGCAGTGCTCCTTTCGCCCTACGGGCGATTACCGGATTTTTGGTGCTTACGTTTTTTATTCCTCGTTGGTACGTGTGCGTCTTAGCCACACCTGTAATTTTTGTCGAATGTTTTAAAGACGCCTGTGGCAAAACTGGGCGAGCTGGCTCTAAGGTTCTTTTCACGTTGGCTTACATGTAGGTAGTAGTCATGTAGATACATCATCCTTCTGCTCGTCATGTATCAGTACCGGATTTTGCAGCCAGACTTTTCCTCCCTCCAAGGTTCATGTTCTAGCAACCTTAGGCCAAGGTCTCCATGTTTTAGAGGTAGGACCCTGACAAACCCTGGTCTCCTCACCAAGGGTGCTAGTTCTAGTGCTAGCGAGATAGCAAGAGTTAGGTACGCCTGATACGCCTGGTACGCTTGGTACGCTCCGGTACGCTAAACCCACTACATCATCAGGCAACATTGATCTCGGATACAAGCACTAGAACCAGGCCCATACCATGTAATGTACAATAGGTACAATACGTAGTAGTGTCGATGCTGCCAAGCCGTTATACCACTCGCGCAGTCGTCATTTTCCCACCTTTTTATTCTTTCCCTTTGATAATTCCTCCCCCAGAACCACTACTCTGGACCAATTTACAATCCATTCGGGTATTCTTCATTTTTATCTTCTACCAGGGGATTTTAGATCTGTTTCAACCTACATACCTAGAACTAGTCCTCCGCGACGGCGCCTTATTTTCTATTCCCATTCCATCTGGTATTGTGCGTGTGCGAAGAGAGAACTCACGATAGAAACTTGTGGTTTTTACGTTTCAGCGAAGCACGGCAGAGGAAGACCTACCATTTTTTGCTCTTACTCTTACTCTACCTGACCCTCACACGTGCATAAGCCTTTCCGATACAAATCAAGACGTCAAGATTCCTATTTCCGTTCACCTTTCGCCTCCGAATCCGTGCTCGACCCTTCTCCCAAAGTTCTGGATCGCATAATAGGTTAGCTACATTGCCGAAAGTCAATATCGCAAGATAAATTCCGACATCCAGCAGCTTCCCGCTTCGTCACCAGGTTCAGTCTTTTGGGTGGTCGTAGTAGCTACAGCAGTAACGAGAGTATCTGTTTTCTGTTTCTGCACTCGTGTGTGGTTTGCTTTGGACCAAATTTGGAACCATCTGGAGATTGCGGGCCTGAACCTGTGGCACCTTCGAGTCTGTCTCGTAAAAGAGAGACAGCCCTAAAAGGCGGGATTGCACAGGAAAGCCTCAGGCGTCAGGCGTAGTTGGGTGTAACACCCTAGCAACTAAAAATGTCTACGATCCAGCAACTCAAGAACTTCATCCGTCATGGTACGCCTTCCCTACGCCCCTCCTTGTTTTTCCTTCCTTTACATCCTTTGCACCTTCAACGCGTCTCATTCGTCGGACCACGTTGACTCTACTCGGCCTAAAGAAACATTCGTCCCTCTTTACATTTCAGCATGACAATTCCACTCAACTCTTTTCTTGCCTCTTCCGACTTACCTCTGCTCTGTTTTGAACTCATCATTTCTGGCTGATCTGCTGTGAACGTACCCCGCTGACATCACCTACCCCAAACAGGCAAGCAGGCCAGACAGACCAACTACAACGAAGAACCGCGAAAACATGAGTACGCCCAACCGCCCGCTGCACACAAAGCCATGGGCCACGTAAGCGAGCCTGGCCACCAAGCCGCTAATGGGCAGCACCGAAATAACATCGCCGAGGCCTACTCTGCCCAGCCGGGAGATGTGCAAAACCCGAACCGCGTTGCTCAGGCCGACGCCGCTGCCGCCCACCACGCCGAGGCCCACCAGCGTGTGTCATCGAGCAAGAGCCGGAGCAAAGCAGAGGATGCCCACGTCGCTAAGCTTGTACAAGAGGAGAACGAGAGTAGGAATAAGTTTCCCAAGTACCCCGGCCTAGAGCGATATGAACTCATCGAGAAGATGGGAGACGGCGCATTCAGCAATGTGTACCGTGCTAAAGACCTGAATGGTGGCGCTGGCGAAGTTGCCATTAAAGTTGTCCGAAAATTCGAAATGAACAACATTCAGGTGAGTTTCCGGCTGTTGGTTGTGTTCATTTCGCCGACAAGTCTACTATGTTCTTGGTTGCGTTCTGGTTGCTATTTCTATTCCTATTTTCTTGAGCAATTCTAGTGTTTTCTTTACCAACTCTTGTGGTCCGACTCTAGGGCAACAAACATTTACATCCGGATTTTAAGAAGGTTCCGAAGGCAGCAGAGGTGCGGAGATATTCCTTTCATTTGTCAAATATTAACAATAGTGTCCTCTACTCGGTACCTCTTACTCGCCTTCTTTCACGGTGTGGTCTGGTGTTTTGCATCTTCTTTCTCTCTCTCCGTCTCTCTCCATCTCTCTCCATCTTGCCACATCATAATCTGCACACATTGCCGAGATAGGTTTGAATCTGAATAGAGCTGACACTTGATTATAGCGCGCGAACATATTAAAGGAGGTCCAGATTATGCGACAGTTGGATCACCCTAATATCATCAAGCTTGTTGACTTCTCCGAGTCGAAGCAATACTATTACATCATTCTAGAGCTGGCACCCGGAGGAGAGCTATTCCACCAAATAGTTCGCCTAACTTACTTCAGTGAAGATCTCTCCAGGCACGTCATTGTGCAGGTTGCGAAAGCGCTTGAATATCTCCATGAGGACAAAGGAGTTGTACACCGGTAAGTAACGGCAACACCCGTGGGCATACTGAGGCGGCTGAATTAAGCGACGGTGAAGTCACGGTGTAACACATGAATCTTCAAGTAACATACTAATATGTGAATGAACAGTGACATAAAGCCGGAGAACATCTTATTTAGCCCAATACCGTTTGTGCCATCGAGGCATCCGAAACCAAAACAGCCTGGCGACGAGGACAAGGTGGACGAGGGCGAGTTTGTTAAGGGAGTCGGTGCTGGAGGAATTGGGCAAATCAAGATCGCAGACTTCGGCCTGTCAAAGATTGTATGGGATGATCAAACCATGACGCCATGTGGTACTGTCGGTTATACCGCACCCGAAATAGTGAAGGACGAACGATACTCGAAATCGGTTGACATGTGGGCTCTTGGTTGTGTGCTATACACACTACTATGCGGTTTTCCTCCGTTCTACGATGAAAGTATCGAGGTGCTTACGGAAAAGGTGGCCAAGGGGCAATATACGTTCTTGTCACCTTGGTGGGATGATATTTCTAAGTCCGCTCAGGATCTCATCTCCCATCTGCTCAACGTCGATCCTGATGAGCGATATACCATTACTGAGTTTTTGGCCCATCCATGGATTGTTGGATCTGGCCCTACGCCACGCGACGAAAAGAAGCAGATGGGTCAGGATGTGCTACGCGCATTCGATGCGGGACGGCTCATCGATGGTGAGCGTCGTATGGATTTCAGATCACCTGGTGCTGTGAACCTCCGAGAAATTTTCGACGTTGGTTACTCTGTACATCGACAAGAAGAAGAGGCAAAGCGAAGAAAGCAGGTCGGCACCACCAAAGGTAGTGCACCTCCATCGCGATTAGCTGGCCTTAACGAAGACTCCGATGAGGAAAAGTCAGATCCTGAATATGTGCACAAGACCGACGCACAGGCGCTTGAGCAAAGCATGCGCAAGACGAACCTAGGCAAGGATCAGGAGCGTGGCCGCGAGCGAGATCGACCTGCCGACAAACAAGAAAAAGGCTACGGTCAACACAGCGCTGCCGTAGCTCAGGCGGCCCGGCAGCAGGTGCGCGATCGAAACAAGCAGCGTGGCGCCTTCGAACTCAACCTTGACGGAGCAACTTTGCTTGGTAGACGAGCGGGAAAGGGACCGATCGCTAGCGTTGGTGGTTTATAGGATAACCCCGGCGATGAGCAGGAAGGCGAACCCGAAACGAAATGAGAGCATAATTAGGTAGTTAATGGTATTAACGCGCTGGGGAGAGCATTTTTTGTGCTGAAGCCCTACGATACTCCGCATGGACACGGAGAATTGAAGCTTCCAGGCTTCGAGGCGCGTGGCATCGGTTTTGAAATGAGTAATAGGGGATAAGGTTTCTTGTGCTTGTTACTTTTTTTTTCAACGATTGTAACGCTTTACACATACGGTTAGGCGTTCCCAGGACGAAGAGATAGGTACATACCGCGCATTTTCAATTGATCCAGTATTCAGACAAACTTGTAAGACTCGAAACATCCCTGCATTCCTCAAGTTGTGAGAGGTGGTTCTAGCCACTGGCGGCGCCAGGTTCGCTCCTTACCTTTCCCCATCCCTTCGTTATGACTAGTGTCTCCTTTTCTTCAATTATTCACAGCCGCCCTTTGGTGAAGGTACTAACTATAGTATGCCATTCAAGCCTAAAAAAGCTGCCAGATACTCCCTTGCCAGGGCTACCCCTAATGCTGAGGGAGATTCAACTAGGTTATTAGATCCAAATATAATTGACTCAAGGTCGCCCTTTGCTATCGAATTCCTCCCGATAATACTCTACGGAAAAGGAGATCACGGGCCTCCCGAAGCCATTTCTATAAAACCCCGTCGATCATCCGGCTATGGCTATCAACTTTACTTTACATGGACACACACCGCCATCACTCTACACTTATGCATCTATTTACGACAAACGACCTATTACTAATACTCAGTCGTATTGGCGACCAATTTCCCTCACCATTGTACAGTACCTCCAGTTTGCTACAATTCAATCTCCTCATATTATCAATATATAATCATACCCATATCCAAGCTAATCATTTACATCCCAACTCGACTTAATTGAGCGAAATCAAGGACCCCAACTTAATCTTAAGACTTCAACCCTGTCCTGGCAAGAAAATGGCGGCTCTCACACACTTAGGCGTGCAGTATATGCCATCGACGGGCGGATGTATGTTGGACATGGCGACGATGCCGACGAACTTGTTCGACATGTGCAGCACCATTCACATTCGCATGCCCGAGGAGATGCAGCACGACGTTGATGTCAACCAGGGAATGATCTGCATCAAGCCCTCGCAACCGGCTAATCCGGTCCTCGCTACTTATAGGGAGCAGTACTTCTATCCTCCACTACCGGCGAATGCGCCAGCGCAACAGCAACAGCAACAGCAACAACCGTCTACGTACATGGCGTCGCCGCCGAAGCCTGTAGACGGAGGTGAAATAGAAAGCGCTAGGCCCGCCGACGTACCCAATGTGCCGGCTGGCAGTCCCAAAGAAGAACCGTCGAACCCGCCAAGTGTGCAGACGCAGGGGGCGAACTCGCCGGTGGTTCCGTCTACCACGAGCACGACGAAATGCTCCTCTTCTACGATGTTTGTAACTTCGACATTCTTAACGCAAGTCACTACCTCTGTCTACAGGGGGCAACTGTCCACCTTCAGAACTGTAGCCCCTTCTAGCTTCACATCTATCGCCACCACTAGCTCATCATCGCTGGAACTGCCACCTCTGCACATCCCTACGCCGCCAGCAGTCCCAACCGCCGCGCCGTCAGCTCCCGCGCCGCCGGCCCCGGCTTCACCCACACCTCCCTCTCCAGTCCGCCCCGCGTACCCGGATCATCCGCAGCCGCCGCATCCCGCGCCGGTATACTGCGACGCCGAGTATTTCCGGATGGACGTGACGACGATCCATACCCTGGATCCGCACGATCTAGCCTTGTATCTTGACCTACTAGGCATGGGGAAGATGGGCCTAGACGTAGACCACGGACTAAGCGGGCTCGTCAGCGGACTCCTCGGCGGCGCCGTAGACGACGACGAGACGCGCGTGATACATAAGGAGCTCGACCACGCGTACCGCGTGCGCTGCGGGGTGCCGCTGCCGAGACACGAGAAGGGAAAGGGAAAGAAGAAGGGGAAGCACGGTAAGGGCAAGGGAAAACACGAAGAGGAAGAAGTCGAGTTTCCGAAACACGATAAGGTGCTGACGGTGGGATCGAGGACCGAGTGCGTCGAGGAGTGCGAGATGGGCGCGATAAAGAAGGCGCACGATAAGAAGGTGCGCGAGTGTCTGGGCGCGGCGTACCACCCGCGGCTCGGCAGGGAAAATTGTAGGTACTGGACTGGCGGCAGCGACGAGGTGTTACCGGTGGATGAGCTGGGGAGGGAAGAGACGGGGGAGTGGGAGTTTGTTTATTTATGATTTTTTACTTGGATATGTATTTTTACTATTTACGGCGTTATTTTACTGATACCATTCAAATTAATCAACACAAAATATAATTATGTTTCACGCCCCTTAATTAACATCCACAGTGGATGAAGAATTGTAACATTTTGTTCTGCGTACGAATTGAAGGCAATAGAATGAGTTCATATTCTAATGAAACGTTTAGAAATATCAAAGAATCCCTTCCCGGTGCATCCGTCTCAACATTGTCCCTTCTACTTTCTATCTCCCCGCATCTTCCTCTCTAACCGTGTGTCGGCGGCGGGAAAGCCACGGCCATGAAGTCGAAATTAGGGTTATCGTAACCACCGCCCTCCTTCCAAGTCGATGCGTACGGCGCGTAGTACGTCCAGTTGGAACTCGTGTTCAGCCCGAGCTCCGCCCACACGAACAACCCATCATCGAGGCTGCCGCCCAGCATGATGTAGTTGGGGAAGGGGTCGTAGTCGGGGGTGGCCGCGTAGCCCGTAAACCAGTCGGCCAGGTTCGTGGTGTCCGGGATCGTGTTGGTGCTGTAGGGCGCCGTCGCCTCGACGGCGTCGCGCAGCGCCTGGTCGAAGAAGAGCTGCGACAGGTGCGCCACCGCGCCGCCCGTGTACGTGCCGTTGGGCAGGATCTCGGCGCCCACGTGCGCGATCAGGTGCTGGTGCGTGGCCCGCCCCTGGTAGTGGCCCGGGAAGATGGTGTCGAACGACACCACCCCGTCGGCGTCGGCCTGCTGGACGCCCCGCAGGTAGGTCGTGCCGAGGCCGCCCTCGCCGCGCGCCGACACGCCGCTGTACGCGCCGGTAGCGTTGCAGCTCCACGTGTCGATCAGGATGCCCTCGGCCGGCTCGCAGTTCTGGACGTCGATGAACTGGACTTCCAGGTGCAGCGGCACGCCGACTACGCCTTCGGTGATCTCGGACCGGATGTGTTCCTGGTACACGAAGTACGGCCCGTTGGCGTTGTCGGGCGTCAGGATGCACGACGTGTTCGCCCCGAAGATGTCTTCGTTGGGCGTGTTAGGGTTGAAGTCGTATAAACCCGTCTGGTCGTGCGACAGTGCCGCGTATCTTTGTAGCGACTCCGCGTCTCGGCGATGCAGCCAGGGAGCTGTCTAGTTAGCGAGATGCGGTTGGATGAAAAGGGGTGCGTGCGCTTACCATTCTCCAGATTCCTTTCCCGACGGAGGCGTGCGAAGGTCTCTGCTCGGCGAGCGACTAAAGAGCTTTCTGTGAGTTTATGCTCTCGCACGAAAAGATTTCTTGCGCATATGCGCCATAAGGTATATTCGTATGGGTCGCAGACTCGGGGGCCAATTCGGCTTTGCCATGAGACGACAAGAAAATCAGTCGGAATAACCTACTGGCTCGTTCCTTGCGGGCCTTCACCGCGGGCGAGTTCTGACACGACTCGAGAGCCCTACGATTCATCGTGGAGACGACGTGGGCGTTGCCCATCTCCTCCATGGCTTCCCGCTTCCCATACTGTTCGCCGGGGTGCCCGAAGACGAGGACGGGAGTAAGGGACAGGGCCGCGGCCAGAGTGACCGCAATCGAGGGAACGAACACCATTCTGGAGGTAAACCACTTCTTTTCCGAGACGGTCCCGATGGTATTGGAAAGAAACGTCTGCCGCTTCCCCAGGAGGTGTACGAAGGGGAAGGCCGAGGCGTCTCCTTTTTAGTTACAGCGTTCAAGCACAAGGACATCATAAGTTGGCATTCTTAATTGTTCTTATTATCATGGCTCCATTGAGCGCGCCGCCAAGAAGCGCCGCCACGGCAGACATCGGCGTCCGTCGCAGCAGAGGCCGGCAGAAGGAGCAGAGGGTTTGGGATGAGATATATGGAAATCTTCACATGGGGGAAAGCCCCGCAAAAGGAAAGTGTTGGCCCCTATAAGTTTCTTAAAGGGTCCGCGAACGAAAATTGTCGTTTTTTTGCTGGGTGTGCTATGATGGCTGTCTTTATCCGGTCTTGGGCCCCGTCTCTCTGTCAGCATGAAAGAGGGAATTGCTCGACAGCGCTTCCCAAAGCCGCGTGTCTGGGGGAAAAACCACCAAAAAATGAGGCTAAATCTGCCGCATTTCGAAACCGCATTCCTTGATAGGCCCATCTGTACCCCGGACTCGTTTATACCCTAGGAATTGCTCTCGCTTTAGTCCCAGTCTGCCTGCCAATGGGTCTGTCTGAGTGATATTAAGCTTGCATGCAGTCTCGTTTGGGTTTATGATTGAGCGTCTTGGCTACTCCCATTGGGCTAGGAATTAAGTGAGTCGTATGAAGGGTAGGGTAAGGCATATGGTTCTACCTGACAAACGGATGCCGGCATCGAGTCACGTTTCATATGCGCTCTGCACCTCTTCCGTACCTAACCCATGCCGCGTGCTATCGGCGGGCTCTTGGCTCTGTTTCTTTTCAGAACCCATTTTCACCCGGGTCCCAAATCGTCCTTAAGCATAAATAGCCAGCACATTGCTGCAATCACGACACCTGGATCAGCCTAAATATGGCCAGTCTTTGTCACGCGAGAATAATTCTCCTGGGCGCGGCTTCACCTTAACGAATGATATCCAAGATATTACTAGGTATGATTGCCCTTTCAACTATTTGAGTTCCGAAGGACGTCAACCATCTACCGGGTTTCTCGCCGAATGTACGAGTATAGTATCAAATCTGGGAGTCTGGGAGGCCTCGGGGAATTGAAACGTGAGGCTAAACCTCGCTTCCAGATACAAGGGTCACGAGAAAGGGCACGAGGGCCAGAGATTCTCATAGCTTGCGGTACTCGGATGACACGTTCTATTTGTGGTCAGTTCGACGCGAGACTCCTATACCCCAAGTGGCCTTTCAACCATGTATCTTCATTAAGTGTATCCTTTACTAATTATGAATATAAGCATGTTCGCCCTTAGCCTTCGTCCACGCCTCCATCTGCATCCGTGACAGTCAACATCTGCCAGCCTCGCCGTTCGAATGCATCATTCAAGCACCATTACCGTTGTAAAGGACGGCGTTGACAGTGCCGCTCGGGATACCAGTGAGCTTACCAGTGGTGTAGAGAGCCTTAATGCGGGAGATGGTAGAGGCAGGTGTGGTAAGACCCTCCAACGCCTTTAGGTAGAGGGCGAGACCGGTGACATGGGGCGTTGCCATCGACGTCCCAGAGATGGTGTTGGTCGCGCTGTTAGATCCTATCCAGGACGAGAGGACGTTGGTTCCCGGCGCGAACAGGTCGACGACTGCACCGTAGTTGGAGTAGGTGGCAATGCGCCAGTTAATGTCAATGGCGCCGACAGTGAGGGCGTTGGCGGCAGAGGCCGGCGAGTAGTTAGCGGCGTCAGCGGCGTCGTTACCAGCGGCCACCACTGACAAAACACCGGAGTTGTAGGCAGAGTTAACGGCGTTGTTGAATGCAGCGGAGTAACCACCACCTGAAACCGGTCAGCCGAGCCACCGGCGGGAGGCTTCTACAGTATAGAGCTACTTACCTAGAGACAAGCTGATAGCGGAAACATCCTCGAGGCCCTTGCTGGTGATGTCGCTAACAGCCCAAGCGTAACCGTCCAAGATGATGGAAGTGGCGGAGCTTGTACCCTGAAACACTTTGACAGCAACGATGTTGGCTTGCTTGGCAACACCGTAGGTAGTACCTAGATGACACTCAGTTAATTATGCCCGATGATAGGGAGAAGGATGTTGAACAAGCTTACCTCCGATGGTCCCAGCAACGTGGGTACCGTGGCCAACGGCGTCGGCAGTACTGCCGCCGACGGCTTTGTACCCGAGCGAGGCACGGCCATCAAATTGGGTGTGCGTGGCGAGGATACCGGTGTCTACGATGTAGGCATATGTACCGCTGCCGGCGGAGCTGTCATAGATATACGACGTTGAGCCAGAAGTCTGGTGGGAAACGGTTCCAAGACCCCAGGTCGTTCCAGATTGTGTAGTGAGAGCCCTGGCAGAGAGCTCGGGGGTCTCGTCGAAGAGGTGGTAAACTTGGTCCTCCTCAATGTCAGCAACCTATCATAATGGTTAGTATGCAAGTTGAGAATGTGTATGAGCTTTTTGAGCCTACGTCAGGATTGCTCTTGATCTGTTCGAGAGTTTCCTCATCGAACTCGCCAGCATAAGCGTTGAACGTGTGGATCTGGTATTCGTGAGAAACACCAGTGGTGTCACGCTTGTTCAAGCTGCGTGCGTGGACATCACGAGCCCAGTTCACGTGGGACTTGAAGTCTTCGGTGGTGATGCCCTCCTTCAGGGTGACGATATACTTGTTAGGAATGACTTCACGCTTCTGCTGGAGAGCAGCGGGAGCGGCGAAGGCAGCAGGAAGCAGAGCCCCGAAGAAAAGCGCAAGACGACGAAGGCTAGCCATTGCGAAGGGCTAATAAATATGACTAAGGCTGTTGGTCTTGGTTGATAATGGTATAGGTCAAAACAAGCCATCAAAAGCGAACATGAAGGCTTATATGGAATGTCTGAAGTGTGTTAAGGGTGCCAAAATTCCACAGGTTGTCATCTATGGCGACAAGAAGCAGAGAAGATTACGATATTGTACGATGCTCCCTAAAACAAGGACCTCAAGGTAGCCAAGAGTCCATCGAGCTTCCCAAACTGCTCTAGGAGTCACGTCAGGTTGTCGAGAACGTAGATGAGCGTCACAGTACGAGTCAGAATGTGGAAGGAGGAGCAGAGGAAGCACAGTCCGTGGCATTATTTTGGGGTCGTCGAGAAGGCTCCCTCGATGTTCGTAGTAGAACGCAAGATGTATCATGGACAATGGCTCGCTTGGCAATGCAACTTGGACGGTGGAGGGTGAAGCTGAAAATAAAACAATAGGTAAAGTGACACCGCGCGAGTGGTACGAGATGCAAGCAGGGCCCCAAAGGCGCCTTAGTTGTGCCGAGGTGAGGTTGCTCTATAACGCATTTGATAGTCTGATAACGTGATGTGCAGTTACATCGCTAAAGGGGACGTCAGCCGCATATTGGAGGCCGTGCCAGATCGGCAGGGGCCCTCGTGCCGTTCTCATGCTCGTAATTTCAAACCCAGCCGTTGAGGCAGCTTCCTTAGGCAAAGACCAGCTATCAAGACAACGATAGTGATAGCAATAATGGCAATCTGCACCGGCATCAAGGCTTGTGGTCGTCGCTATTAACCTAGGTAGGCTCGAAGTAGACCGCACTTCAGTCCAGTATCGGCAAACCGGCATTGCTCTTGCGCCGGACCCTTAAGCTCCAAGCACGGGATATCGAGAACCTTGATGCTAAGCATCTTCACATCTCGTTCACCAACCTGGATTACTCGAGGTCTGGGTAGGATCGGGTGAGGTTGGCGGGGTGAGCGTGATAAGCCACTTGCTGTTAATTAGTCTCCGTCGACTAGTCGTCCAATGACATATCGCAGACAACTCTCTCATGTCCTTATCTTTGACTATGATGGGGCAGAGATAGGTTGGATGCCAACTGCGTCCTTGGCATCGTAGACATGAAGGAGGTCTAGTTTTAATTCGGTGTATGAAAAGCCACCGAAAAAGTCTCGATAGACAGCCCCAATGGTGAATCATGTTTGATAATTGAAAAAAAAAAAAATCATGCCTGTCAAGCATATCTGACTGATCTCATCGTGCCAAGAATAGCGGACGGCGGTACGGTTGGCGGGTAGCTATTGGGCGAACGGGAGCGATGTAACCCAGCAGGCTTGTATAAACTTCAGAGCTTCCGTTTTCGTCAGGTAAGCCCCTCAAACCAGCGGCATCACGTTCGTCTCGACGGAATGGCGCCAGTACTCGACGTGGGTTGATCCATGGCCCTTCTATTTGGTTGAGATGGCATCGTGATACCTCAAGATGGCGACAGCATGGTGCGTGGCCGAGCTTTGCGCAACACACAATATTATCAGACAAAAGTATATTCAAATAGAAAAGGTTATTTTCAATATATTAATGATTATATTAATTATTTTAAGTTACTTTTTTTATGATTTTTTATTAATAAAATTCTAATAAAGTAAGTTATTTTTTATTAAATAAATATAAAATATATATTAATTTTTAATTAGGATTAATTTTAAAAATTATAAATGCTTTTTTATTTAATATATTTTTTTAAATTTATTTATTTTTCAATAAAGGAATTTACTTTTATTTAATTAAAATTAATAAATTATTTTATTATAATTTTCAAAATAAATAATAATTTTTTTTCTAAAAAAAATATTTTTAATTTTAATAAAATTTTCTTTAAATAATTTTTTTTTATTTTTAATTAATATTTTTTCAAATATATTAATTAATTTAATTTATAATTTAAATTTCTTAAATTTTTTTCAAATAAAAATTTTTATTAATTCATTTATAATTATATTTTTAATAAATATATAATTAATAATAATTTTTTTTACTAAGGTTTTTTATTTAAATTAATAATTATAAATATTAATATATTTAAATTTAATTTATAAAATAATTATATTTATATTTATTAATTTTATTATTTATAAA
>MU376439.1:0-24540 GCA_022495205.1 Hypoxylon sp. FL1150 | reverse complement strand
TTATATTAAAAAATTCTTATATAATATATTATTATTAAATTATTATTTATTTATATAAATTATAATTTTAAATTTAATTTTAAATAATATTAAAACCATAGTAAATATATTAGAATGTTACAAAGTAATAATTATAGGGGCTGAAAGCACTAGGCCCCCTATAACTATAGCGGATATACCGTGTTAAAACCACAATTAGCTTATTAGATATATTGTATTTTGTTGGTATGGCGGGTTTTGGTCAAATGGTCCGTCGTAGTTGGAAAGACCATACGCCGCGCAGGAGTGTAGCTACGACGCAGAGTTGGGAATCAAGGTAGAATATCTGTGGAGTCATTAGTATTCAACACGCCGATACATGGCTAGAAAGACAAGGTACTTACAGTTACTCTATCTGGCCACGATCAGCAGCTGCTTCGTGGCACGCTCAACGCTTTCCACAGCTCGGGGCAATTCCAGGGACATATCGGTCACCTGGCCCCGATTCGAGTATCCTCGGAACACGGACCAAAGGCCAGAAAGTGCCCCTTTGGAGCTCATAGGTCGGGAGTAGCCAGCGCAAGAGCCTTCAGAACTCTTGGGGGGAACAGCGACACCGACCTAGCTTCTGAAGAAGACGAGGTGACGGGGCTCTACAGTGGTAGCTTAGGCGGTCAGTATTCCCTAGTAGGACGAATGGGGATGATGTGGAGGCCACTCACGTCATGTGTCATGTGGCTGTATTGTGAGTACAAGTCGGTCGCGGTCGGGACTCTCAAGGTTCAAGTAGTATTGCTTGAGCTGCTCGTGGGTTGTTCGCGAGACTGTGCTGAAGGCCCTGGGAGGGGCACTTTCCTCTCGAATTGATCTTCGAGACCATGACATGCATGTCTGCTTAGGAGGCAGCAGACATGCACCCCATGATCTGAAAGATCAATTCGAGGGGAAAGTGCCCCTGCTTCGGGGGAGGCGAATGTCGAATGGGACTAGTTGGGGCAGCTGCTGAGTCCCCTTGGGTGTTAACATGTCTGCTACTGCGTGCCGGTGCTCGGCGTATGAATATGGAGCATCTCACCTGTGGCTCCCAGCGGTATACGCCGTGCCGCTCATTGTTATTGCCTTAAGGGCCGGTCCGCCCCGTTTATTTCCGGGCCGCATCCCGGATTGCGCCCCGGGCCGCCCCCCGGCGAATCAGAATACCGGGGCTCTCCTGCAAAGAGTAGTTGGCCGGATGAAGCCGTGTGTTGTTTGAGAAGACGTCCAGTGGTTGATGTTTTGAGCATTGGATTGGCTCGTCGTGCCCGCCGCAACAAACGCTGCAACCGGTCCTCAGGATCGGGAGCGATTGTTGCGGCGGTGTGCTCCCTGCTTGAGTCTTGTCTAAGATCCAATCAGTAATTGCAACTGCAAGTCAAAGAGATTGTTACGAACCACAGTCGGAAACCCTTTGAAGGTAAGACACCAAGGGTAAAGAGTAAGGTATTGGCACAAGGGATGTTGCAAATGGTCGGAGCAACAACCACTAAAGTCTAATAAGTAGACTGATGGATTGCTTATTAGAACAATGCAGTGTGTAGTGCGATGTGTAGTGCAGTATGTGGTGGCGGCGGATTGTGTGAATGAGTGTGAAGTGGATAAATGATGATGGACGGAAAGAAGAGAATGGGCGAACTCGGCCAGTCTTAAAATAACTTTCACATTTGCGAGCTAATCGGTGTGCAAGAGTAAAAGCATCAAAACAAATCTAACCAGGGCGGTGTACCTTTGTATCGTACTTTTTGCCGTCTAAAAGACCTGCATGTCGGCGTTGCTGGGCGGCGAGATGTATTAAGCAGCAGAACTCTAGACTCAGTTAACCCCCTCCCCCGACCGTAGGGTCAAACCATCTTTGTATCTACATACCTACCTTATCGATGTAAAGTGTTCCAGTGACTACCTACCTAGGGTAAATTAGAATAGTACGTCCTTACTTCATCAGGTTCCCAAATTTGTTAGCGATGGCCCTTATATCAGGGCGGTAAAAGGGCCTCGCTGTTAGCGGCTGATTGCATTTACCCCCAAAGAGTGATAGAATAGTTGTAGGCACATGGAATCTACGTAGGGTCGGGCCATTGTTAGTTTGTTCTACGCCTAGACGTGCTCGAAGTCGTAGTACCGGACCTATGGGAAGAGTCGAGATAGTATCGGTCACCAAACCTGCTCAAAGCCCTCTATTATTAGGTTCTGCTACCACTTGTAACAGCTGTACTTTTGCAGCTTTAGCGGTCGACACTACGTTGTAGCCTTTCTTTCAGAGTTCACATTACTTAACATACCTACCTAGGTATATGAGAAAAATCCCTGACGAGAGGAGCTGATTGTCAGCCCATAACTCAGATAACTCTTGTGCTGCATCCTGTACACGCCTCCGTGGATGATAATGCTTATTCCTCTTTTAGCAAGCCGAAAGTGCAAGCAAGCTGATAGCCAGACACGTGTTAACTACCTATAGGCAAACCACCCGTTGCGCGTTGGAAGACTGCTTCACGATGGAGGGATATATGGCGAGCTTAGACGTGAATATCGGAAAGGTGTACAATGCCCCATTGCGTGGAATGCAGGCTTCCTAGGGCTCCAGGTCTACGCACCTGCTAATCTTCCTGGATTCTGAGATATTTTGACATAAAACTCCTGTCAAGTCGGGAGGTAACCCAAGGGCAAGAGGCTTGGTTTGGATGTGTTGCGGACTGCATACCCGGAATATTAAGCGTGCTATACCTTTGGCTGGGTTGGTAGTTGATCTAATGGATAGCAAGAGTGGAGAATGAACTTGGAGGAGTAGCTATAGCAGTGCTACTAGATCATAGCTGATATCATGAAGCAAAGAGTTGAATGTCATTTAATTTATGATAAATCGATCGCTCCGATATACAGTAGAAGCAACAGGGTAATTCCTAATAGAAAGCACCTTTCTAAGCCGAACCAGACGCCAGTGAACGACATCTCAATGAATTGCCGTCCCAATGTTTCCAAACCAAACCAAGGCCGAATGCAACCAAATTGATGCCTACTCCTGCATCACATCTGACTCCGACTCCTTGTTCGCCTGCCCTTGAACGCCAAGCGATCGTAGTCGTTGTGAAAGCAAGCTCTCTGCAACGCAGGTGTTGCCATTAATTAAGTGGGCAAATGCATTGCCCCCGTAGCCCACATCGCCCTTGTTGAGCTTATCGTATCTGCCGATTTGGCCACCAGGACTATCCCAATTTGAAACGCCGCTCGAACTTTGTGTCGTCGGTCGACTCGTCTGGGAAGAATCTGGTGAATGAGGCGCAGCAGGGCCCGAGTTGTTGCTTGTGTTTACACTGCTTCTTGCTCCGTCAGTTCGGAGAGGAACAGGGTCAATCGGTGTCGCGTCTCTGGAAAGGTAAAAGGAATAAGGTTGGTGCTGATCACTCATGGTGCTGAGCCCGTCGGTACCATCGTAAGCTTGGTTCGAACCACCAAAGTAAAAGCCCGAGCTGCGTCGTCTGGACGCCTTGTCGGCAGCTAGACTAGCGCCGGGGCCTGAGCCTCCTGAGATGGGAGGATGCATCACTCTGATCGGCTTATAGCTGGTAAACCTGGGTTCAGGGTGGGTGATCTCGTTTCGAAGTTTCTCTTTGCCGTCAGGCACGCGATTTGCAAACACAACCCGAATGCTTTTGTATAGGTAGTACCGACCTTTGGAAGGACAACATATATGTAAGTGAACGAGATATCGGAGTATAGGCCGATCCGCCGTTCCGTTGTCCTTTATTTCCGGCATGTTATCAATAATAGGGCCAGCAGAGTAGCTCCGTTGCCGGATAAAAGTCTTGGTGCCAGGTTCCATTCCCGAGAGATCATACGGAACTAGAAATAGTTTGACAGCTGTCTTGTTGGGGTTCTTAATAATAATCTGAATCTGTCCCTTCTCAGGAATGCGGTAACTCCCACCCGGAGGCACTCTGGGAGAATCTGACCTGCGTTTTGGTCTTTGAGTTCTGCTAGGATCGCGCTGACGTTGAATCGCCCCGGCCCTATCGTCTTCTGCTACCTTCTTCTCTAAAACGTCCAAAGCTCTACTCTGCTTCTTCCGTTTTGATCTCGCATCCTCTTCCTGATTTGGGAGACCGTTTTCCAAGTCAATCTGCCCAACATATGGGCTTGGTCCATCCTCCTCTTTAGAGCGCCCGTGAGATGAACCAGCATAACTATAAAACACGGCAGGAAAGGGCAATGTTACATGAGATGGACACCGCAAGCTTGATTTACACTTACCCAATCCAAGAACACCAATTTGAGCCAGGAAATCGAGTGGTCGTGAGGGAGTAGTTGACATCCGTCCCCGCAGTATGCTCTCTTCATATGATCCCACCATGGAGGCATGTTGGAGCGGTGATAGATCCGAACTAAATGACGGTCTCCTTGACCGCAACAGCGCCGGGGTCTGTGGTGAAGATGCAATGGCGGAAAAATTGGGAGTGGAAGTAAGAGACCGCCGAGGTTGATGCGCTTGATAAGGGAATGTCCTCTCCTGGCGTAAACTGGGTTGCGGCCTCGGTGATGGGGTATGAGCGATGATGCCATATGGGGTTGAATGAGATGACATGAGCGTATGGCGGCGTGGGTTCCTGCGAAAGTTTGAACTAATGTCAATGCCATCCATCGGGGAAGCCAGATCGATATCATCATTGCTCTCCGACTGGACCAAAGGGCTGGTGGGTGGCTTGTAGACGAAACTCGAGGAAATAGAGGAGGATAGTGAGATATAACCCAGGGGTGTCTCCTCTGGCTTTGTCGTGCCATGCTGTCTTTCAAATGGGAAGGGTGTGAAATCTCTGGGAGGCGAGGTAGCGAACCACGAATCGCCAATACCACGAAAATCCTGATTTATCTGCGCTTGCTGGCCATCTCGCACGGGACTACCATTTTGAGAGGTGAAATCTCCGCTGTGGAGAGCCGAGCGCGGACGCTCAATGCTGAGTCCTGCTCGCACTCTTCCCTCGTCGTCTAGATCGGTATCTCGCTTCTCGGGTGTGATGGTGGCTGGAGGTAATAAAGTCGGCGAGGTGGAACATTCGGGATCGTCAGTCGGTGCAAAAGGTTGGCTCCATATTGACTCGAACTGGTTGTTAATCGAAGAATTAGTGTCTGGAGTCAACTTCGTCGGGGTGGAAGGTGGGCTACGAACATGGCGGTTCGGTCTCCAGGTTGGGCTCTCGCCTTTCTTCAATCGCTCAATTAGTTCAGATCGATTAGAGCAAGCGGTGGTGTCCCGTTCGGGTGTTCGCGGCCGTGGGCTATCGAGTATTGGGCCTTCACAGAGCTCCGTCCTGATGCTCTCCTCCGACTGTTTCCTTCTCAAGACACCATCGTGCTGAAAATCGTCTGGTCTTGGTGCCATGGCCGGCGAGGGTGCCGATGGAGACGGCTGCCCAGCGGACTCCCTCCGCTCTAGATCTACCTGGAAAATTGGCATCGTACTCTGCGACAGTCGGTCTAGAGCTCCTAGGAAACAGTTATGTGTTATAAGCAATCAAACATATTAAAGTCTTGGCTGGGAACCCATTAGCCCTTAAGGCGTATATTAGTTCAGGGACCTGACTCGTTACGCTCACTTCATTTGGACGATTGGGAATTTGGAAATGGAGTAGTAAGCGTTGAATGTTGGCTGTGAGTCTTCACCTAGATATCTACAGCGGTTTTACTAGTTGGACTTGGGAATAGCCAGCTTGAAGAGAGAAATACACACGTAGAGGACCTATCACCATGAGACAAGTGGGAGGAGGTCGAAAGTTTGGATGAGCAAGAAACAAAGGGATCCATTCGTCCTTGATCATCCGACTTTCTTCACCTAACCTATCGCCTATCACCCGCACACCGCAGCTATGACTGCAGTAAGGTGCGGTCCAGCGTCATAGTTAGCGCCTATTTATTGCGCCTGTTTGGGGGAAACGATGCCCGGTTTGGAGCCGAACTCGCCGAATTAGCAGGGATAGCAGAGCTGACAGGGACCGGAGACGCGCTAGACGAGCCTAACTGCAACCGCTAACCTTAGGTACGTTGTCTGGCTGTCTGGTCCATCGAGCGCAAACCCACAGTGTGCTGCCGTATCAAGCCGCTACCTAAGGTTAGCCCCGTATTTCTACCTGTGCCTAATACTCATCACTTATCGATAGGTTAGGTACCTAGGTAGGCTGGTAGGTGATATTCAAGAATTCTTCCGTTTTGTTCTCAACGCTCTACAATTCTACAATCAGCAGGTTTCGAGATTCCAGTGTTATAAGATATATGTAAGCGATGGTACCGAAAAGACCTCTCGAATCCGATGGAGTGGCCACACCAGCCGCGAAGAAGCTTCGAAAGGGCTTTAGAGTGGGACCTGCAAATCTACCAGAAGGTCCTTGGAAGAGAAAAGGTTTGCGACCGACCTAGAGACGTTGCTTGCGCATTGCCCAGCTGCTAACCTAATATTATCGCCCTGCTAGTGGATAAGATAAAAAAGGATATCATTTACAAGGCAAAGATTAAAAAGGCATACAAGAAGATCAAAGCTGCGGAGCAGACCAATGCCGCCAACCCTACGTCCGCGACCGACGATGTAGATGCGGTGCCCCCCTCACCGACCATCCACCCCGAGAGACAGGCGATGCTAGACAAGGATGAAGAGCCCGAGCCGTCCCCACCACCGCCAAACGATCGTCAGTCGCGCCGGCGCAGGCATAAGGAGCTAAAGCCCGGCTATTTTGACAAAGCTGCGGCGGAGGCGGAGCGCAAGAAGGCCGAGGCAGATGCGCGTGCGAGGGAGATCGAGGAGCGAAATGCGGAACGGAATCGTAAGCTTGCCGAACGTGAAAGGTTTCGAAAGGCCCTGGCGAAGGCGCGGACTCCGGGTCGTGATGGTCAGCGCAAATTAGGCAGAGAGAGTGGGCTGTTGCTCGAGAAAGTCAAGAAGATGGTTGGAGATGCTAAGTGAACGAGGACTTCTACCATGCCGACGTCCAACTACGGTCTACCTGATCTACGTGGATTGTGCTAGGAAGACTAGGCCTTACTATCATACCCTCGCACCGAAGATGCACCACTGCGAAAAGCAAGTTGCATGGGGCCCGTCACCTGGGTGTGGATAATCCGTCACCGGGCAGGTGAATGTCTGAAGGAGGCCATTGGAGTGAACTTCGTCTTGGTTTCCAAGTTGATTCCGTACGGTATGCTTAGCATCTTAATCGGCTAGCCCCCTTAGAACTAACAGAATTAAGACACAATATCACGAGGAATTCTACAGTATTCATACTATGATATTATATTAAAATGTATACTTTCGATCTGGAAGTTCAGGCCTTGTGCCCGGCGTAGGAACTGGAAGCTCGTATGTCCATTCCACATCCTCGCCGGGTAACTCTCCTCTCGCCGTGCCACTTATCTCCACCGGTTCAGTCGGCGTTGGTACAAATGTCATCATCGTTCCGGGTGTAGCTGATCGCAACCGAGGCGTGTCTTTCGGCCAGGGTTCCGGTCTATATTCGCTGATCTCTTCGCTAATAGCGCTTTGGCAACGCCGTCTTTTTTGCAGTACCAAGAATGCGGCGGCACATGCTGCAGTAATAATTATTGCGCCTCCTACGGTGCCACCGACAATGCCACCAATTCTTCGACCTGACTGAGAACCATCCGAGCTTCCTGGTGACGTAGAATTGCCATTCCCGCCGTATGTGATGGAGCTATCGTTTACGAATAGCTGTTTTACGGCGTCGTCGGTCCACATCACATTTTTCATACCTCCTCGTACATACCAGCCACTCACATCGGCCGGGGCATCGTAATTTGTCGCGTTCGGATCGTATGAATCCATCCATTTCATCTCAGTCATGTCGAAAATCCCAAGTCCCTGTCTCCACGGGTCCGGTGTTATCGTGGAAGAACGAAGTCCGGATCCGCCGTCGACGCCTCCGTAACTAAGCATTTGCCTTTTGCCCTTGCCGACGACGACGCAAGCGTGGTCGGCCCGTGGTGTACCACTGGAATTCGCTTTGAAGAATACAAATCCGGGTAGAGAGAGTACATGGACATCAGAAGACACCGCCCCATATTGGTCTGACGTGCCACCGTAAATGAATCTATACGCGGTCAATGGTAAGCACATTCGTGGGTTCAACTAGCTCAAGGCCGAAGAGCAAACTCACATCTCAAATGTGTTGTTAGGTCCTTCAACACCAACACTGCACGCCCTTTCCATCTGAGGCGGAAGCTGTCCGGTCGTTGCTTGGCTATACCACTTTCTCGTCACAGGGTCGTATAGCCAAAGAACGTTCCAAAGGACCTGTACGATGTTCTCATTCGTTGCGTCTACGGGCGATTCGGCACCGCCCAAGAAAAGTAGCAGACCATTAGGGCCGAACGGCACATATTCAGCACGTCCGTTCAACCTAGTCCCAGAACCATACCCTTGATAACCTGCCGTAGAGATATTTGTCCAGTTGTTAGTCTCAAAGTCAAAGGAAACTATACTTGGCAAGGCGTATCCTGGATCATCCTTCTGTATTGAAGGATCTGTTTTCGAAGTAACCTGACCACCAAATGCGTAGCCTACGTGCCCGGCTTGGGTGAAGGACGCACCAACGGGGCGCTTGAGTTTTGCGAAGTCGCGGAAATCGCCTTGCGGAACCTGTGACCACGATCCACCCCCGGAACCAATGTCGGCATTGAATAACCACAACTCGTCCGCAGACGGCGGAGCGGCAGATCCTACCGCCATCCCGCCCCAAGTATAAAAGGCATTGATGGGAGTATTCGTCCAATATATCTGCTGATCTAAGAGCGGCGCAGTCTTCGCAATCGACCGAAACTCTGCTGTTTCGTTCGTCCATGATTCGTTCAGCCTTAAGGAGAGTGTCGCGTTTACTGCTCATTTATTAGCGACTGCATCTTCGATACACCGACACGGGCGGATATACAAGCATGTGAGGAATAGCTTTGGGCCAGTTGAGTGCTATTCGTCTCCGTGTCATTAGTCTGTTCCAACAATTCGCCACCGTCAACGTAAAGGTAATTGCCGAATGCCACAACTAAACTTGAAAATTAGACCAAATTTCATCCATTAGGGCAATTGGACATCGCCTGACCTGTAGGATATCTGTGTCGGACGAAATTCTCAAGATAAGGACTGTCGGCGCCGCGCCTCTCGAGGCTATGCCTATCCGCCCAGCTACCTCCAAGCCGACCCAATACCACGAGCAGCACTAAAGGCGAGCACAAGCCCTTCATTGGGGCGGTTTGACATTTGAGGAGGAAAGATCAAGCATTATGAGAAAGGCAACCGAGAATATAGTAATCTGGGGTCTCGAAGGAAGCGAGAAGCTGTAGGATTCCTTCTTTGGTGTGGCTAAGCCTCATCGCAGTCCACGGATATTCAATCAGCTCCTCAAGTTTCCTCTGTAATGTCTCACAGCTAACACCTGAATAGGCACTTGACCGGCCGACCGAACTATATTTCTACTCAAATTGCTACGCACCAGCGCCTTGCGAAGAGGGGGGCCGAAATTCGTTCTACACACAGAAGACAGGATTTGTTGGCCACTTATTATAAATGAGATGAGCTGCCCACCCAACAACAGCACGACGACGGCGACGCGATGGAACAAGGGTGTCGGGATCGGATCAGGGATCTTGGCAATAAAAAAAATCCGGTACCGTACCATAGTAAGAGCACAGCTAGATGCCTGTCCAAGCATACCTACCTAGGTACCTAACCTACAACTAGGGGACAGTGCTGACGGGGGTTGTAGCTATATAGTACACAGCGAAAACCCCGAAATGGAAGCGTCTCCAACGGCACGGCTACGGCGCGGTGAAATTCAACCGAATTGATGCTACGACAGCTTTGTATTTGAGCACATGTTTGCTTTGCAGCTCGCCAGTCAGCTCTCGCCGCCATCCGATCTTCTACATATGCGATCACGTCTTGATATGCATGCAACTACCCGGTTCTTAAAAGAATCCCGTGGGGTTAGATAGTTCGAAGTTGAGAAACAGGCTGGCAGGCTGTCGACGTTCCTCTGCGTACTAAGCTCGTTTCAGACTGACTACATGTCTTAATTTGATCCTTCGACTGGGCCCCCGATCGGAAGAGGATCGCTTCCGGGATGCCGCAAGGAACGGCCATTTCCCCTATGCAAGCATTCAAACAACCAGACATAAGATCTTACCAACATCGCCAGCGAAACCGGAAAGAAACGGTCCAACATTCCAATTCACAAGAGAGTTGATGCCGAGGCAAACTTGTTTGCCTACGAAGAACCAACAATTGCTTCCCAAGCTGCCCAGGTGCTCAGCTTGATGGGTGTCTAATTTAGCTCATCCGGCTGCCGTGAAAAGCGTGGTAATTTAGCGATTAGCCCAAGGGTCACTAAGCGCCATAGGGCGCACGCGACGATCATCCTCGCCACGCGGAATTCCTTTCTCGGCGACGAGATAACCATACAGCACACGCAAGATAAGGGTTGTATTGGCATATAGGGTACCTACACACCGAGACAAACCGATGTCGAATTTATCAGAGAAATGGACAAGCCAAGCGCGAAGCACCTACGATCTGTAGTAGTATACGCATCGGCCGAAAAAGTGAACAGTTTCTAATTATAGCAATGGATCTACGCGAACGGTTCTCGGCCCCAAAGCTATCGACGAGGGTTCTAATTGGGGAAGAAAAAAAAGGTACCTACCGACCTACCTACATACATTAGGATTACACGAATCAATAACGGGAAGGTGAGTACGAGTTCAGCTCCTCTAACTCGCGAGACACTAGGCACGCATGTACGTCCCGTATGCATGTCAGACGGACATGGGCTTACTTGCTTGGCTACCGCATTCCACGTTTTGTCATCGCGTGGACACCATTAAAGAAGCTGTCGCTATTCTTCATTTCGGAGAAGACCTATGTGAACCACACCCCGAGGATCCTGTACGTGAGCTAGACAAGTTCGGTCCTTACCGAGATTATGTCATCCCCGACTGCCTCTCGTCAGAGAGTTGTAAGAAACACCGCGGCATGTTGGCCCTTTGCATATAATCTAGTTCACTTAGGAAGCCCATATGGTTCATTATCAGCCTCGTTCACTACCTAGGAATGAACTGTAACCTACTCCGTTTTCACGTCTTATTTCCAAATCGGCGATAGGTATTCTCAGCGCCGACTAGTAATAATCTTCCTGCGGATTCCAACTTCAAGTAGACATTCCCGCGTCGAACGCGTCTCATAAAGCCGATTTCAACTATAACATATCACCAATACGTCGTAGACTTGGATGCTCTAGTCAACTTCACATACACGGTAAGCTTTGCATTCACAAATTGTCCACGATACAATTTGTTTCTAGGTCCTTTCTATATTCGTGATGACATTGCGTAAAGAGCTCTATAGGTCCTAACGCTTGAAACTATTAAATACTTATTATTATACGCTGAGAGAGAGCTACATGTATCATAATTCTCTAAGATAGGATATAAAAAACTATAGCTAATGAGGTTAGTTAGCTTGACACCCCTAGACTGATAGATAAGTGAGGCCACATCTTGTCTAGGTATCGACCATGACTACTATCTATCAACGTCATCCGTATTGAAGACTTGCACTTGAACGGAAGGCGCATCCACCCTGTGGGCTAAGGACAAGTCTAAACAATTATTTCAACCCGCGAGTGAAAGATCCATTTGAATAATATTCCTACTTATTCCTACTTACACTATATTCCTCTTCCTGTCCTTTGAGCCCCGCCCTCTCGGTCAAGAAGCCACGACTCAGGTAGATACAGCTTGTGCCTATCGGAACGGTCTTCTCCGGAAAGGGGGTGTCTAATTCGGACCGATTTTTGGTCCCCAGTACAATGGCTTTCATTAGAATGTATTATGCTACTCCATTTTTTAATAATTACTATATCTTAAGTAAGAAGCCTCCTAGACTATATACCTACTATAACTATAGTGATTTTCATTTTCGTTTTCACAGATACTTATTGGACAACACAACTGCTGAAACTAAAACAAATAGTATCAACCCAAATACACTTTTTTCTAGTAGTTCTCATAGCTAATATATTCAAGAAGCAAGGGTAAAGAGACTTATGTCAAGGGTCTCAATCCATGGCCATCGCCCAACCTCTGCTATCCGTAGTTTCCTATTATTTCTATAATTATATACTCGAGCCATTGTCGTATCATGTGATAGGAGGAAAGGAATAAGGCTCGGCACCTTCTTATTAGTCGTAGGAGCTCCGGTCCTTCAATATATAGCTCTAGATTTCCTTCTAATCTCCTATGAATGTGCGTTAGCTCGTTTAATTATAGATCCCTATCTCTATGAATAGTAATTTCATCGCTATCAGCATGTCACTCCTCTGTTCGAGTGTGCTCCTGTGTGCCAATTCCCATTTCCTAAACCGCTTTTGGTCTTGAGTTAAACGGATCCCAAACGAGCAGGATGATGGCATAGAGCTGCGAGCAAAGAAATGGCCATATTGTTTAACAAGAAACTATAAACCTAATTGCAATGTAGCGACGACAAGCGTGAGGGGTTCTAGGATGTGAGAAACGGGATAATAGATGTAATAAGAATGTCAAAGTCAAAGGGCGTTGACTTATATGGTTGATAGTTACAAAGTATTAACTCTCATAAACTTAGTTAGTCTGAGCATGTTGCTTGCTGCAATGTACTCTTGAAACCATTAAACCGCTCAACCTCTTACTAGGAAATCAATCTAACAAATTGAATTCAATATTTTTACACGTGCTCCAGCTCAGAGAGGTTTCACTAGCAACTATTTGAGAGCATATTGTGAAGCTTGTCTACATAGGTAGGCAGTTGTTACATGTTGCGCTGACTCGTAAGTTAGCCCGACCAGGCCCTTGGTTAATTTGCTGAAACCGAGACGGCATTGTGAGAAATTCATTTTTCGCGGAACGATGAGCCCCTTATTTTTTTGGTTTCTCGTTAAGTGCTTACTTGATCTCCCCTCAGACCCCATGCAATAGATTACGCAGGCCGTATCGAGGTAAGAAATAGCGTAACAATCGAGCCAGAGTAACTTGAAACTCAATCTTTTCTAAGATCCAATAGTGTTCTAGAATCGACGGTAGAAGAAAGAATACTTTTCCATTCGTGCATTATCTCGGCACTGTCTAGCTACCCAAAATAATTCTTGGCTGCGTCTGTTCAGATCATTGCACCGACCTAACCCTCAACAAATATTTCAATACTTCCCCTTACATGGCTATCGCCTTTTTGAAAATTAAATACCGAAGCCTGGGTTGAATCGGCAATTGGATAAGGCGACGTGGTTGAGAGCCACGCCTTAGGTTCTAGCTTGCGGGCATTGGTGCGGATCCATCGACGATGTTCTCACTGGAAACATTCGCTCGAACTATAATCAAGTAATACTTAATTTAGGTAACTGTGATTTAAAACGGCAAAGATATCTCGAAATATCCATGTCAGTGGTGATGCACTCATCCTGTTTGCAATTCCATAACCTCATTACGCTTTGTCTCATCATTGGACCGATCAAGTTGCTGTGCTATGTCTGAATGCCTCATAGCGCACCATGTTGGTAGAATTGTCTACCCCTCATAGCGGATATAGGTCAGTGTCGAACAGATAACCCCAGCTTATTTAATTGGCTGCGTACGTAGCGCATTGGGGACTTTGAGCTTGCGTTGAGATGGTAGCACAATGGGGGGAGTTGGGGTTCTCACCAGAAAGTGCGCAAGGCTCCGGCAGTTAATATATGGACGACGACATGACTGAAGCTTAATGAACAAAGTGATGACATAGCATTGGAAATAGAAAGTCATGCAAGCTAAATGAAAATTGTTTTCTCGCGTTTAGAAGGTTCCTCCAGCTATATGGACTTTTGACGACTTGGCAAAAATGCTTGAACAAATGTCTCGTTTCTGGGCCTCCGTCGTTGCTCAATGGAGTTTCTGCAGATCTATGAATGCACCTCTGATTGGCACAAACGTATCTAGGTATGCAATCATAAGCATTTAGGTCATTGGATGGAAATTATTGCGCTTCTGCGACAGTTCTGCATTATTACTGTGTTGTTAGCCTGACCAAAGTCCTACCATGCTTAGCTGTCCATATGCTGACGGAAGCATTGCGTGTGATATGGGCTCGCGGATGTATTCAGCTCGTCGATCGTCAGCACTAAACAGCCTGAGCTAATCAGAAATCAAATTACTTATCGCTGTAGGAAGGGGCTCAGAAATGGCACGCTTCTACAATGAGTTACGCGAGGGACCTACGTATGTGCGTAGGCGATAGAAGACGTCGCTGACAAAGTATGTTCTCTGTTTCAAGTTGTTGAACACGAGATTCTCCATGTCTTCCACTCTGGAGGCCAACCGACTACTGCCCAGCTTCGGCCTAGTGTTGGTTCCCCGTCTGCCCGTGCAGCCCGTGGCGGTGTGGCTCACAGGACCGAATTTTCACTTGTAAGTTCTTGGTAGGGCCGGGGAGGAAGCTGTCCGGGCCAAGAATCCCTAGACTCAGATAGGGGACTGGGGGCTAAAAATGGAAATATCAAATGCTACCCCGGGGTGTGTTGCATGCCGTTTTAATCCAAATTGGTCTGGCAGGTATCACTTAGGTAGGTCAGGTACTGTGCTGACGTCGAGCACCTTGTCCTGTCTTGTACGCCCTGCCCTGTACGAGGGTAAATCTCCCAACCTATCGCTTTGGCGCAGCAATATTGGAATTATGCTTACGTGTGATTGATTTGAGGGACATTGTTCCCCAAACTTCATCTCTTCCCTTTTACTATCGTCCCAAGTCCCAAGTCCCAAGTTCACAAGATTGACAAAGAGAAGCTCCGACATAGCTCGCCCGCGATGGTGCTCAAGAAGAAAGAGGTATACACGGTGATAACGCCAATCCCTAGCTTCATACCCCGCCAACTCGCTATCGATATTCTCCACAGCCACGGCGAGGTCATCACGCTGAATCCACTCGTTCTCGAATACAAGCAGATCAAAGCACCGCGCGATGCTGCCGCCGACGAGTATTTCTCAACATGGTACGAGATCATGGAGCGCATCCAGTACATTCCTGGGGTGGGGAGGTTAGGGTCCGGCAAGATTACGTTTAATGGCTGCTTCCATGACCTCCCCTGGGGCCTGCAAACGCACATTTACGCGCCCATGGGCGTCGACCTCCGAAACAAGTATCGCATCGCAGGAAACCAGCCGGGTGTCGAACATCCGGAGCACCAAGAGATTGGATTGGCTGCGCTCGGCGCTCCGAAGGATGGCCTGTACCTGAGAGAAGACATCGAAATACGATGCAACATCACCATGATGGGTATAGTCAAAGCACAAATGAAGACGGCTAGTAAAGAGATGGTAGAGAGGATCATCAAGAAGGCGGAATTGCTTGACGCAGGTGTATTGCAAGCAATGATCGAAGATGGAAAGATCAAGACCTTTAACCCTAACGACAGGACATACACCGGTGGCTTAAGCGGGGGAGGAATGAAGTCACCACCGATGTCGCCAGGGAGTCCCTTTCAGCCGCCCATGTCGCCATCAATACCATATCAGGTACCACGGCCGCTCTCATTGCAGCAGGGTAGTAGGCCCGGAACAGCAGGCTCACTCAGCTACCCAGCGCATTGGCAAGCGCAATTCCAATCGATGAACCAGTATGATCAGAACAAGATGTATCAGCAATATGTCGAGCTCCCAGACAACCAGGTTGATCAAGGTGCCATCATGGAGCTACCGGGTGACTTCCAACATCCACAGGGGTCACCACATTTGCAACGGTCCTCACATCCATCACCGACCTTCCCACACCAAGGCCGAAACTCACCGTCATCAGTCCAATCTCACACATTCGACCCCAAGTCGTGGGGTTGGTCTCAAGGCCAGCCGAGTCCGTCGCTCCAGAGCTCACGACCCACTTCATACTCGTCGGATGCGAGTAGCGCCGGCTACGGTTCTCCCGCGCTCGATCACAAGGGGTTCGCGGCCGAATTACCTACACACCTGGAGACCACGGAGGAGTATCACCAGCACCTGAACTCCTACACGGCGGACTCGCGCGCGCGCCAATACGCCTACAACCCTGCAGACTTTGCCCAAGTTCGTCGGAGATGACGCAAGAAAGAAAAGGTAGTCAGACTACGGTCTGGTCTGTGTGCCATAGTTTGGATCTCGGCAAATGATGTCATACTTGGTGTAGTCTTTTTCCCTCTTGTTAAAATAGCGAGCCTCCTTCCCCTGCTTCTGGGATTGGGATTGGTTTGTGGGGCGTTGTCTGTACGGGAGATTTCCGGGTTTTTGGGAGAGGCAAGGTTTAGCGCTGTTTGGGTTATTTGAGAACGGAGAAACTATTGCGAAATTTTTGAAATGTTCATACCCTAGATCACGGCTGAATTTAACGTTCACGATGTATCTGGTCAAGAAGGCTTATTAGCTTGACTTGTGATTTCCATATAGTAACAACGGTAGTTCTAGGTGTATTGTCGCAGCCTGCCTAAACTGAGTCGACCACTAACTAATGTTCTCTGAAGACGGTGATATGAGTCTATGATAAATTCAGATAATTCAGGCAAAAACATAACGTAAACTTCGCGACCAAGATGAAACATTATCTATTCGAACAATGAATGTGCTTAAAGATTTACCTACCTAGGTACCTAAGTAATGGGATTATGCTAAGATGGCCGGATGGATGCCCCATGGCGGGGGTGCGGGCTTCAAGATACGTATCGAGCATGAGCATAAATCATTGGTCACCGCCCGGCAGAATTCCTTATCGCTCGACAGATAACCTTTTTTTCCTGGTAACTCTTTTTGCGCCGGCAAGAAAGTATTCGAGTTGTTCAGATAGACATACCAAGCATACGAATTGCGGCTTGGCAAAATGGCGAAGGAGCAGAGCGGCAATATGGCGCGGAAGGCCGTGTAAGTAACTTGCTCATAATCGGATCTGCCCAGATTAATCAGGTACTAATTTTTGACCCTTCCAGAGATTCGCGCATTCCTACTCTAATTCGAAACGGCCTTTCCGAGCACAAGCGAAGCTTCTTCGTCGTAGTCGGTGACCGATCCAAAGATGCTATTGTCAAACTACATTACATAATGTCCAACATGGACTTGCGCCAGAACAAGTCTGTGCTCTGGGCTTATAAGAACAAACTCCTAGGTTTCACCAGCCACCGGAAGAAGAGAGAGGCCAAGATTAAGAGCGAGATCAAGCGCGGTATCAGAGAGGCGAATTCAGAAGACCCCTTCGAACTCTTCGTTTCGCTACACGATGTCAGATATGTCTACTACAAGGAGACCGAAAAGATTCTGGGTAGAACATTTGGCATGGTGAGAAGCCCACAGAAATGCTGTATGCGGAATACGTGCTAACCTCTCTCTTCTAGTGTATCCTACAAGATTTCGAGGCCCTTACCCCGAATACCCTCGCGCGCACCATCGAGACTGTCGAGGGAGGTGGTTTGGTGGTCCTCCTGCTAAAAGGAATGGACAGTCTACGACAACTCTACACTCTTTCCATGGATGTACATTCTCGCTACCGAACCGAAGCCCACCACGATGTTGTCGCAAGATTTAACGAACGTTTCCTTCTATCTTTGGGTCGATGCGAATCCTGCCTTGTCATAGACGATGAGTTGAACGTTCTGCCAATCTCAGGCGGAAGAGGGGTGAAGCCTCTACCACCAAAAGAAGAGGAAAAGACCCCCGAGGCGATAGAACTGGAGAAAACTAAAGATTCCCTTCGGGATACACAACCTATAGGGTCCCTCGTCCAGCTTGCGCGCACGAAAGACCAAGCAGATGCCCTTGTCACGTTTGTCGACGCTATATCGGCGAAAACATTGCGCAACACGGTTTCCTTGACGGCGGCGCGTGGTCGTGGTAAATCAGCAGCGTGTAAGTTTTCCACCAGCTGGTCATCCTGGGTAATGCTGACTCTCGTAGTGGGTGTTGCTATTGCGGCCGCGGTGTCTTATGGGTACAGCAATATCTTCGTCACGTCTCCCTCACCAGAAAACCTGGGCACCCTATTTGAGTTTGTGTTCAAGGCATTTGATGCTTTAGGCTATCAGGACCACACAGATTACTCCATTATCCAATCCACAAACCCTGACTTCAGGAAAGCAATTGTCAGGGTCAACATTTTCCGAAACCATCGACAGACTATCCAATATATACGACCGCAAGATGCCCATGTCCTCGGACAAGCAGAGCTTGTTATCATCGATGAGGCGGCAGCTATCCCGTTACGTGAGTTGTCACCAACCATTCGTGTAGGTTTACGTGCGCTAATGCTCTACAGCGCTCGTGCGAAAGCTCCTAGGACCCTACACAGTCTTCATGGCCTCCACAATAAGTGGCTATGAAGGTACCGGACGTTCATTGTCACTAAAATTGATAAAGCAATTAAAGGAGCAGGCTGCGACTAGCGTAGCTCAAGATGGTGAAACTAGAAGTGCGAGGTCTCTGAAAGAAGTCACTCTCGCGGAACCAATACGTTATTCAAAAGGAGACGCCGTCGAAAAGTGGCTCAACTCACTTCTCTGCTTGGATGTGACCGCATCAAGGCCTAAGGATAATGCAGATCTTTCGCAATGTCAACTCTTACATGTCAACCGCGATACCCTCTTTTCCTTTCACCCTGTACCGGAGAGATTTTTACGACAAATGGTGGCTCTTTTCGTAACCAGTCACTATAAGAATACCCCGGATGATATGCAACTTATGAGCGATGCTCCGGCCCACGAGCTTTTTGTTCTGACTTCCTCCACCGTTCAGGATAACGGTCTTCCCGAACCCTTGTGCGTCATACAGATCGCATTTGAAGGTAACATCAGCAAAAAGAGCGTCTTGGCTGGTCTAGACAGGGGCCAACGGCCTGCGGGCGACTTGATTCCTTGGCTAGTCAGCCAACAATTCCAAGATGATTTTGCATCTCTCTCTGGTGCTCGCATAGTGCGGATAGCAACCCATCCAGACTGCATCAAGATGGGATACGGGACAAAAGCGCTCGAGCTGCTTATTGACTATTACGAGGGAAAGTTCATCAATCTGGGAGAAGATAACGACCAAGTTATGAAGGAAGCTGGCAGCAGCACAGCTACAGATGTCATACAAGCCGGAAACAGCGATCTCCTCCATGAAGAAATCAAAGTTCGCGACATTAACAAAATGCAGCCCCTTTTCTCCAGATTGGCTGAGCGCAAGCCAGAAGATTTAGAATACGTCGGTGTCAGCTACGGTTTAACTCAGCCTCTTCACAAATTCTGGTCGCGCGCCCGATTTGTACCGGTCTATCTGGTAAGACATTTCTACTATGGCATCATGCTGAGGCAACTATAGCTAACCATATCACAGAGACAAACGGCTAACGATTTGACCGGCGAGCACACGTGCGTCATGCTCAGACCACTGAAAGAGGAGCGAGAATGGCTCGGAGCTTTCGCGACGGATTTCCATCGCCGTTTCCTTGCCCTACTTTCTTACAAATTCCGCGATTTTCCGTGTGTGCTGGCGCTGAGTATAGACCAGTCCGCCACCGCTGGTGCCGAACTTGATCCATCAAACAAACTTCCCGAATTAACGAAGCAAGAACTCGACCGACTACTAACACCCTTCGACTGCAAGCGATTGGAATCATACGCCAGGGGAGTCTTAGATCACCACGCCATCCTCGACCTCATCCCTAAGCTGGCAGAGCTTTACTTCGCCGGTCCCCTTAAACCAAGTATCAAGCTCACGGGTGTACAGCGAGCTCTCCTATTAGGAATCGGCCTGCAGCGGAAGGACGTGGGAGCCATATCCACAGAGATGTCCATGGAGTCATCGCAGGGTCTAGCCATGTTCATGAAGATCATACGGAAGATCACGACACATTTTTCGTCGCTGATTTCTTCCGCCGTCGAGGCTGAAATGCCGAAATCGGATGCGATCGGCGTGAGCAGGGAGAACGCATCGGGAGTGCACGAAGACGAAGTGGTGGATGACAAATACGCGCCGCTGGAGATGAGCTTGGACGCCGAACTTGATGAGGCTGGTGATGAGGCGTTGCAGGAACTGAGAGCGAAACAGAGGGAGCTCATCGACTCTCTCCCTCTCGACCAGTAAGATTCTCCGCTACAGGACCACTAAGAAAATCCATGCTTACACTACGTTACAGGTATGAGATCGAAGGCGACGCGCCCGGCTGGGAAGAGGCCGAGAAGCATGTGCTGAAAGCGACCAAGCAGGGCCAGTCCAATCCTGTCGTGAGCATCAAGTCGAAGCAGTCGAAGCGGAAAGCCGGAATGACGGCCGCGGAGGTGTACGATGAAGCGTTTGGAGACAAGAAGCACAAGAAGGCTAAGAAATCTAAGAAGCATGCCGGGGGTGATTAGATTGAACTCGAAGTAGTGGGTTCATGTATATATAAGTTCTGATGTTACCAAAAGATACCAAGTTCTCAAGATCTTAATTTAGAGCTAGTCATCGCTCGCATGCGTTTCCATGCTACCTAATGCTAGATTTGTCGAGAGTCACTCAGGGAGCTCGGCTGATATGAAGTTTGGGAATTTAGGGGTCCTCATAGGTTCGTAGCAGTATGTGAGCCAATCAGAGACGTTGTAGCATACTAACAGGGCAAGCGGTTGAAGTACCTAACGTACCCGGTCTGAATTTAAGCTGGCTGGATTACATGAAACTTGGTATATCTCAGTGTGCATTATTTCACTATCGGAGAGAAATAGAGCGACTCCATGTCGGCGCCGCTTTCGTGGGCCTGCGAAGCTTTCAACTCAGGGCAAGCCGTCGCGCGACTTTGGAGGTTTGAAAGATTGGACCACCTCGGCAACCTGTCGGCCGACGATTGCTGTTGCGGCCTCCAGAAGGAGGCTGATGGGCGCGAGAGGAGTTGGCAAGACGTTTGATGCCAGTTGGAAATAAAAGTAACAAAGCCTCGCCCACTCATTAAGATCTAGTTATTCTCAGGCCAGGTCTCGACACAGTGCTGTTGGTATTATAGCACGAATTTCATCTCGAATCGGTTGAATATATTCTGGGTGACCTCGGATGTCGTACAGAGCCATTCATCTATGGTGTGTGTAACCCCAAGCAACCTCAAGTAACCCTAACCCTAACTCGGGTGATATCGATGATCGAAACTGGAATGCTTCATGCTGCGTCCTAACTTCTGATTGAACGCGTACAAGCCAAGCAAGCTTGTGTAACTTCCAAGTTGCGTGTCCTCCGAGTTGGCGATGATCGACTTCCCGAGCCTCGAGTTTTCCTAACCTGGGGTTGACCTGTCAGCCCACTTGCTACAATGATTTTCAAGCCAACTAAACTTGCTTAAGGAGTAGAAATGATATATTTCTTACTGGGATGTTATGACTAGCTTTTTTTTCTCAAGCCGGCGGGAAAACGTGGAGAAGCCGCAAAACGGCAAAGGGAAAGGGTCCGCAAAAAGACGTGGAATCCAGAATTTTATGCCTGAAGCTACTTATTACCTTAGGTACCTAGGAGATATTGTTTTTATCATGGGCTATCAAGGAGATATTCTTAATAACAGCTTGAGAGAGGCTTGTGTTTTGAAACATATATTATTGTGTAGGACAAGTCTTCGCGAGAATCCGGCACTGCCGCTATAGTACTTAAACATCCCTACGCTTTTCTTGTTTCTCGTTAGTTAGACTGATCCTTCGAACTACTAGTACTTGACCGACACTTACGAGAAGGACAACAAGGTCTTGCACATCCTAACCCAGCAGTGGTCATTATACTAAGCCTCTGGCCAACATCCCTATTTTGGCTGAGCAGTTTTTCGGGACAGGCTTGAGCTCGGGCCCCAAGCATCCTTCAACTACTTTCATTGCTAATCGCAATTGATCCCGCGCAGGTTCAGCCTCTTTCATAAGGAGCGAGCGACGAGTCCCCTGAGTCGGCCAAGTTTCGCTACGGTAACGAGGTCAAGCTCGTGGCTAGCGCTCTCAGCGGTGTGTTGGGCAGGTCGACATAACTCGTTGGTGAGAAGTGCACGTATACTGATCTAGGCTTCATTATGTGGAATACGCGGTAGCTTTCTTCGTGGGCAACCGGGATAGAAAATATGCGTGGAACCCGGATGCGTTCCCGCATTTCACCACGTGGCACGATGCTTGCTTCAGCCGTGACAGGGTCACAATGGGTTTCGGTTTTATATCCGATCAAGATGTCAAGACCTTGTAGTAGTTTTACCTGGTCGCCGGCTGTGCCACACGCTTAGCGTGGTCTATGAAGAGGGGCCAGCCCCTGCAAATCCTCTAGTCAGCTAGTTTGGTAAGCGGTGACGGTGAGGAAGTAGGCCGCAGTATATTCAATCATTCACAAATTGTACAGAGCGCAGTAAGTATAGCCGTTGTGTTCCAACACTCTCCCCCAAATCTATCGCCTTCCCGCCACGATGAACCACTCTGCCTCCCTCCCGCTGGACTTCCTGGTCAACCCGTTTGCCAGCTTCACTTCAGCCTTTGGCCCCAATGGCATCTCCAATGCTGTCAGCGGACCATCCACAGGGGGCGGCTCGACCTGCATTTCTGGCGATATCGGGCTATCTATCAATACACCTGGGGTCAAACTTCTCTACGAAGCACCTCAAGATCAGATGGCCGTAACAGAGTCATTCGTCGAGTTATTCCAGGTAGACTCAACCTTCGGCGCCGACGTCGTAGCTGGGGGGGCCAGTGTCATTTCCGGCGATTACAGCATCTTTGTTAAACTCTGCCTACCTAGTGACCCTGAGATCTTGGCCCAGGTCAAGACGGTGCAGCTGTTGACACACGGAGCCACTCTCGACCACACCTATTGGGACATCGCCCCAGGCTATAGCTACGTCGACGTGGCATCCGCAGCGGGCTACGCCACGCTCTCCTACGACCAGCTGGGCGTGGGCAATTCAGACCACCCGGATCCCATCCAGGTCGTACAGGCCACCGCCCAGGTCGCCGTCACACACGCACTGGTCGAGCTACTCCGGAACACCGAGCTAGGCGGATACCGCTTCGACAAAGTCGTAGGCGTCGGGCACAGCGCGGGAAGCACGCTGACACAGGCCGTCACCACGCAGTACCCTCAGGACTTCGACGCCGTGATCTTGTCCGGCACCAGTACCAGCGCGGCCTCGGTCCCGCTGTCCATGGCGGCCTTCAACTTCATCAACGCAAACACGGACCCCGCACCCCAGTTCCGGAACCTGCCGGATGGCTTCCTGACGCAGCAGTCGGCCGCCGGCATCCAGTTCGCCTTCTACCGGCAACCCAACTTAGACGAGGCTGCGTTCCGCCAGCAGGTTGCCCACAAGCAGACGAACACGCTGGGTGTCCTGCTCACGCTAGGCGGCATCGTAGCGCCGTCGACAGAATTCACTGGGCCCGTGGACGTCGTCAACGGCGAGAACGATCTCGTCTTCTGCGGCGGCAACTGTCTCTACCCGACGGATCAGAACAGCGCAGTCTTGTCGATATTCTACCCGGCAGCGTCGAAGGGAAGTCAGACGTACATTGCGGCGGGGGCCGGACATGCTATCGCCGCCCACAAGAGTGGGCCGGATAGCTTCAAACACATGATCCAGTTTTTGCAGGACAATAGCCTGTGATTACTGCTACCGCTCCAGCGAGAAGTAGGTAACCTAATTGATATACCCCAATGCGAGTTCCGCTACATAGACGGGCCTTAATCATCTATTGCAACATAACCGGCTTGTACTCAGAGTAAATTGATACTAGGTTGGTAAGCTACATATACAGAGGGCCGAGGCACTTGTTAGAGGGAAGATAAAATAGCAATTTAAAAGCGAAATCAGGCTAAGGCTATTATTTCAAGTTCAAATGGTCGACATGAAGTTGCGTGATGTGACGTTAGAAGTAGCAGACAATACTTAAGCTCCTCGAACGTTAGAATGACCTTGTCCAGGGCTGCTACCAATCACACCAGGAAGGCCACCAAAACCACCATATCACACCTACCAAATCTTACCAAGGTTGTTAGCCCTTAGTGGATATTAATTATCCATTATATCAGGACCTTTTGGTGTGGTGTGGTGGGTGGACCACCTAGGAATTTAGGTATATTAGTAATAAGATTTATATGAAATTTTTAAAAATTTTAAATTTTCTATTAATATTTATTAGTAAATTAAATAATAATATTAATATTCCGGTTAGAATAATTAAAATTTAATTATAAAAATTTAAAATAATTTAATATTAAAAATTATATTTATTTTGATTTTATAATTAATTTATTACGATTTATTATTTAGAAATTCGGCTAGTTAATTAATTCGGTTTAAAGTTTATTTATAAGGAATTTGCCGGGAATATATATTACTAATTAGATTTTAAAAAATATAATGATTTTTTTAATTTTTTAATTATAAAAATTATTATTATTCGTTATTAATAAATACTTAATATAATAATTATAAGCCTAATAATATTAAATTATAATTAATTATTATTATATAAATATAAAATTAATAATATTAATAATTTATTTTTTTTT
>MU376438.1:882-24553 GCA_022495205.1 Hypoxylon sp. FL1150 | reverse complement strand
AAATTTATTTAATTTAAAATTTTTAATTAATATAAATTATAATATAATTATAATTAAATTAATAAAAATATTATTATATATATATAATAAAAATTTAGATATATATTAAATTATTTAATAAGTCACATAAATATTAATAAAATTATATAAATAATTTTAATATAATAATTCATATTAAATTAAAATAAATAATTAAATTTAAATAATTAAATGATAATATAAATAATTAATTCCTTTTACCCTTATAAATTTATAATATTATAAAAAACTAGGTTCGAATCTAAATAAAAATATTATTTTAAAAAATATAAATTAATTAATCGAAAATTAAATTTTAATATCTAATTTATTTGCCTTATAATTATAAAATTACTTGTAATTAGATAATTACAAAGTAAATAAATTAAATAATTACGATATTAAATTTGCTTTCTAAAGTAATTAATTCGATTTTAAATATTTTAATATTTTAATTAAAAAATTAAAAGAATTAAAAAGCTTTTATAATATTAAAAAAAACTTTCCATAAGAAAAATTTTTTTCGGAAATATATTAAAAAGCAAAAAAAAAAAAAAAAAAAAGCTTTTAAGTTAAATTAAACCCCTAACCTATTCATTTGCTTAATAGGTTAGGGGTTCGATTCGGACTATGAGCTTTTTTTTTGCTTTTTTCGCTTTTTAATACATTCCCAAAAAAATTTTTATTTATATAAATTATAATGAATATAAAATATAATTAAATTTTTTATTTTAAAATTTAATTTAATATAATAAAATATTTATTAAATATTAATTTTAATAAATATTTTAATATTAATTATTTAATTAATAATTTTATTAATAAATAATAATAAATATTAGTTTTTTTTTATAAGGTTATTTAATTTATAATAATTTATATAAAATTATATATTATTATTAATTTTTAATATAAATAATACTAAAGCGTTTTAAAATATTATATTATATTTAATAAATTTTTTTTAGATGTATTTTTTAATATAATATTTATAAATTTTTAATTTATTTATTGATATTTTATATAAAAAAAAATATCTTAATTTTTCGGATTATCTTTTAAATTTACTTTTATGGTTTATAAATAATTAATATGAAATAATTTTATTCGATATAATTTTATTAAATACGTTTAAATAATTATAATATTCTTTTGGGATTATTTTAGTGATTAATTAGCGCTAATTTTTTTCATTTTAATTCCCATATATATAATTATAATTATTTTTTTTTCTTTTTTTTTTAAATATTTTTTTAATATTATATAAATTTATTTATTTTATTTTAAAATACTTATAAAAATGAAAAAAAAGGATTTATACTAATAAAAATCATATTTAATTTATAATTTTTATATTAATTTTATTAATTTTATTATATATAATAGCAATTATATTAATTTTATTTTAAATAAAAATGTGAAATTCTTTTTTTTAATATTATATTTAGATATTATTCCTTTTTTTTTATATTATTTATTTTAGTTTTTTATTATTTTTATTAAAATTTAATTAATAATTTATTTTTATATAATAAAACTTTTATAAGAAACTATATTATTAATTAAATTATTATTTTAAAAAATATTTTAAGTTTTATAACATCTAATATTTTTAATTAATAAATTATATTTTAAATTTTCCCTTAATGATTCTATTATTCTAATATTATTAATTATTATTTTATTTTATAATATTAATCTTTTTTAATTAATTTTTTTTTTCTTAATTAATAATATTTTTTTAAAATTTTTTATTTATATTTTATATAAATGTTTTTATTTTATTTATATAAATATTAATTATTCATTATAATAATTAATTATCTAAGAATATTAATTAATAATATATTATATTAATAATTATTTAATGTTTTTTTAAATTAATTTGATTTAATAATAATATTTTATTTTATATTAATAATTATTAATAATACGCATAAAATTACATATTTATTAATTTAAAAATCTATAAATATAAATAAATTAATAATGTAATATAATTTTCTATTATATTTACTAATATAATAAAATTTAAATTTAATAATTACTAATGAATATAATAATTTTCAGGCTTTTTTCATGAAAAATACGTTAATAAAAAAGTATCTTTTAATTTTAATATTATTTAATAAATTTCATATAATTAATAAAAATCTATTATTAATTATAATAATAATAAATAATAATAATTCTTTTCTTAATATTCTTTTTAGAAAATTAAATAAAATATTATTTAATTTTAATTTAAAAGGTAATATTATTTTTAAAATGAAATTTATATTTTTTAAAATTAATTTTTTCTTTCTAAATTATTTAATTTTAAATTACTATTATTTATTATAATTTTTTTATAATTAAAATTATTTTTATTAGATTTTTCTTATATATATTATAATATAAATTCTATAATTTTTATATTTTTATTTTTATTAAATTTTACATTATTTTCATCGAATTATATTATTTTTAATGTATTTATATTTAATTTATTTTTATTTAAATAATTAAAATATATATATATATATATCTTTTATATATAAAATATTATTTTTTTAATATTAATTTTATTAATTTTACTTATTATATTATTCATATTAATTATAATATTAAATTAAATAATTATTTTTATATTTAAATATGAATTTTACTATCCGCATACCTAAGAATTACTATCGGACCCTTATCCGTATATTTATATATCCGCCTAGAGCTCCGCGCCGAAAAGCTTAATTCCACCACGATTTTTAATATAACTCTATCGGTATTACTTATAATATCGTGCAGCCCATATAAATTAATTATTTTAACTAAGAATTTTTTAATAATATTTTTCTTATAATTTTATAATTTATTTTTAAATTTATATTTAATAAATACTTAATATTTATAATATATTTTAATTAATATATTTCGTTATATTTTAATTCTTTTTGGTTTCGAATAATTTTATAATTATATTAATTACAAAGATATAACTTAATTTATTTAATTTAAATTAAAAAAAACTTTCTATTAATATAAAAATCTTAAATAAAAATTTATATATAATTAAATTATTTAAATATTTAAATCTATATAAAAATCTTTTAAAATATAATATAATTAGTAATTATTTCTAAAAGAAATTACATAATATTACATAATTTTTAATTTCAAATAACTTTATATATATTAATTAGATTTTAATATAATTTAATTCATTAGATTTAAAATTAAATTATCAATTAAATAATATTAATTATTAAACTATAACAATTATTTTCATAAAATTATTAGATTACGTACACTATCGGGCCCGCTTCGGCAATATAAAAAAATATATAAATATACAAATAAAAATCTAATAGTAATTCTTAGGTATGCGAATAATAAAACTTTTAAATATAATTTATATTAAATTAATTATTATAATATTTACTAATATTATTTAATTTTTATTTAATTTATTTTTTATTTATCTTTTTATTTATTTATAATATAAATAATATAATTTAAAAAATTATTTATATATATTTATTAAAATTTTTTTTATAAAATATATAAGCTATAAAAATATATATTTTTAAAATTTATATTAAATATTAATGAAATTATTTTTCTTAAATATTCTTTGATTAATATACTTTGCTAATAATATAAATAAATTCATTTTTAAAATTATTAAATTTATCATCGTTTTTTATTTTTAATTTACACTATTATATTTCAATTTTTATTTAAATATTTACATTATTATATTCTTTAAAAAAATATTTTATTATTATATCTAAAAATTTAATTTTATTAGGATATTTTAATTATAAATAAAAAATTAAATTTTCAAATATTTTTCTTTTTAATTATAATTTCATTTTAATTATTTTTACTTAATTTATATAAAAATAATTATAATTTATATTAAATTAATTTTTTATTTATTAATATTAAATTTATAAAATAATAATATTTTTATTATTATTAATATAAAAATCTAATATTATTAATTTTAAATTCTTAGTTAATTTTATATAAATATTTATAATTAATTTAATATTAAATATTCTTAAATTTATAAATTATTATTAAAAATTTATGATTTTTTTTTATTTATATATTTTCTTAATTAATTTTAAAAATTACCATATAGAAATTATCTTTTATATTACTTTTTTACTTTATATTTTTTTTAAACGCTTTAATTTCTATATAATTTTTTATTTATAATGGGGTTAAAATTTCTTTTTTTATAATCTTATTTTTTTCTAATTAAATTAATTTATATATTATTTTTTTATAAATTTTTATTAATTTTTTTATTTTTATTTTAATTTAAATATATTTTTTATATAAATAATTAAATTATTTATAAATAAAAATCATAAATATAATAATATAAAATATAAAATATTATTTTTATTAATTATTAAATTTATTTTTCATAAATTATTTAATATAAAAAGTATTTACGAATTTTATTAAATAAGATTTTATCGCAATTTATTATTTAGAAGTTCGGCTAGTTAATTAATTTAATCCGGAATTTATTTATAAAAAGCTCGCCAAGAGCGCATATTACTAATTAAATTCTAAAAAATATAACGATTTTTTTTAACTTTTTAATTATAAAAATTACTATTACCCGTTATTAATAAATACTTAACATAATAATTATAAGCCTAATAACATTAGATTATAATTAATTATTATTACGTAAATATAAAACTAATAATATTAATAATTTATTTTTTCTTTATAAAAAATTTTTCATTTTATTTTTATTTTATTACCATAGCGTTAATTATAAATCTAATTAAAATACTTGGCGCCATTAAAATAATAAAACTTAAAAATTCTAATAATTAATTTAAATAATATATCTAATATAAATACTAAGCGTATTAATATGAAATTTAATTAATAATTAACCCTAATATTTTTAATTCTAATATAATATCAACCCAAATTCCTTTTTTACTAATATATAATCACATATAATAAATCAAAATAAATTATTATTTTCAAAAATATAAAAAACATATAAAAATATAAAAAACATTAAATAAAATTATATAAAAGCGCAAGCTTATTATTCCGATTATACCGACATATAAAAAAATTAAAATAAAATATAATGATAAATATAAAAATTACTTAATACATTTATCTAATTAATTAGTAAAATTTACATATAATATTATCATATAAAATTAAATTACTAAATTTATTAATTTTATAATTTTAATTTTTATTTTAATTAAATTTAAATTATTACATCTTAATCACAAACCTTTTTTATAATAAATATTTCATTTATTTAAAAAATATTACGTATTTTCTAATAATAATATATTCCATATAATTTAAATTTAATATATATAAATTCTATTAATTAATATTACTAAATACTTTGAAAAATAATTTACTTAATAAAAAAAAATTTTCATTAAAATAAAAGTAAAAAATATATTAGAAATATAAAATCAATTAGGCATTAAATAATTCTTATTAGCCATTAAGAAATTTAACCTTACCTAAGTAAATTAATAATTCTTAGAACTTACTAAAATAAAAGCTTTTAAACTAAAATAAATAATTTTTAAAAATTTTACTCATTAATATTCAATGAAATTTTATTATAAAATAACTTATTATTTAATACTTAAACATTTTAATAATTAATATATAATAATCGTATTAAAAAAATACCTTTATAAAGATAAATATTATTAAGCTTTGCAAATATATTATAAATTTAAATATATAATTTTTAATAAAAAAAATATAAAATTTTATAATTTACTTAGCCTTAAAAAATATAAAAAAATAAAAATAATTTACTTTTTAAATTAATAAAAATAATTTAAAATTCGCATAGAAATAAATAATTAAATAAATAATAATTTAATTAACTTAATTAATTAAAATATAACTTTTTAAATTAAAAATAATAAATATTAATAATCCCATTTTATAAAAATAATCATTTTAATTAAAAAGCATAATTAATATAAAAAATTCTATATTAATTTCCTAAGGGCTATAATCCCGGCTTAAGAAATCAAAGAATCTAATGATAATTAATTATTATAATAAAAAACATTTTTTTATTTTAACCTAAAAAATTAAAAAGTAATAATAATTAATTATTATGATAAAAAATAATTCCTTTACCCTAAAAAACCTAAAAACTAATTAAGTAAAAAGTAAATTCTCAGCCATTTTACTTTTTATTTATTATAAAATTATATATATAAAAAATATATATATATAAAATCTATTTCGCTTATTTTTAAATAAACAAAATATATATATAATTAAATAATTATTAAAAAACTAAATTTTATTTTTATAATTATCTATTATTATTAATAGCCCTAAGGGATATATCGCAATTTACTATTTAAAAATTTAATTAATTAGTTAATCCGGTTTAGAATTCGTTTATAAATAACTTACTAAAAGCATATATTACTAATTAGATTTTAAAAAATATAATAATCTTTTTAATTTCTTAATCGTAAAAGCTATTATTACTTATTATTAGTAAATGCCTAATATAATAAATTTTAAAATAAATTATTATATTTATAAAATTTTATTTATCTAAATATTTTAAATATTTATATTAAAATCATTAAACTTTATTTATAATATAATTAAATTAAAAATATAATTATTTATTTAATTTAAATTATTTATCTTATAAATTATTAATTTTTTAATAAATAATTTTATTTATTATTTTTAATATTAATTCTATTAAATAATTTTATATATTATTAAATTTTAAATATTAAAAAAAAATATTATTATATATTAATTTATAATTTAATTATTCTAAATCATATACCGCTAAAATCATTAAAATATTAAAATATCATTTAAATAATAATTAATTAATTAGCTAATTATAATATAAAAAAAATTACATATTTTCCCTTTGTTTTTTTTATAAAAAATTTAAAAAAAAATTATTATTATTTTTAAAATTTTTAATAATTAATGCATGATATTATTAATTTAATAATTAAAATAAATTAATAAAAAGATTATTTTTAACGGGAATTTATTTTAATAAAATTTAATTAAAATTTAATTATATTATTTTTAATAATATTAAATTAATAATTCTTAAAATATTACATTTTTATAAAATATTAAATATTTATTAAAAATATCTAATTAAATTAAATAAAATATTAATTTATTAATTTTATTTTTAAAATTAAAATGGGAATATTATTAGTTTTTTCTAAGATAATAATAATAATATTTAAATAATATTAAAATATAAAAAATCAAATTAAAAAGCTAAGTTTTAATATCTAATAATATATAAATTTATTTAAATATAAAAAATAAAAAAGAAAAAAAAATTACATAATATATATATATTAATTTTTAAATAAATAGTTATATTTTAAAAAAATATATATTAAATAAATTAATTTTTTTTAGATAATATATGATTTTATATTTAATAATTATATTGAAAAAATAAGCTTTTTTTTTAAATCTTTTATATTTACATTATAATAATAAAAATATTTTTAATATTAAATTAATATATATTTATATTATTTTTTATAAATTATATTATTAAAATTTTAAATAATTAAATAGCTAATATTATTATATAAATATTTTAAAATATAAAATTTTATAAATTTCTATATATTATTAATTTTAATTTATAAATTTAAAAGTATTTTTTTATATTAAATTTATAAATGAATATTTATTATAATAAAAATATATTAAATATATTTTAATTAAATAATAATTAATATATATATTAAATATAATGGTTTGAAAATTTAATATTTAAATGTAATAATTATATTTAAATAGTTAATTATAACGATATATATTAATTAAAATATCACGTAATATATAATAAATAATAAATATTATTATATAAAACTTAGTTTTTTTTATTTTATTATATTTTTTTTCTATTAGGTATGATGAATTTGCGAATTATAATTAATATATAAATAATTATTAATTAGAAAAAAAAAAAGTTAAAAGCGATAATTATATAACGATAATAAGAAAAAAAAAATGAGAAAAATTATATTAATTTTAATGATTTTAAATATTTTTTTATATTAAATATTATTTTATATATTTAAATCTAAATGATATTAATGATTAAAGCTTAGGTTTTTATATCTAAATAATTTTATAACCTTTGAAATTTATTTTTATATTTTTATATTTTAAATATTTTTTTATATTTTAAATAAATAAATAATTAAATATATAATATTAAAAAAATTAATGATAAAAAATATCTTAAATTTTTAAATTTATAATGAAAAATATTTATAATTTTTAAATCTTATATTTATATATTATAAGTTACTTTTATTAATAATAATAATGATTAGGTAATATTTTAGAATTTCCCTATTTGCACCCCTAAAAGTTCTTATTGGGGGTTTATTTGCACTTGTATATATCTTGAAATCGGGGCCGATAAGATTTCATATTTAGCTACCACATGTTACCATATTTATAATCTAATAATTCTGCGAAAAGATTTTTAATCCTTTAATAATTAGTATTATTTAAAATCTAATTTAATTACGTTTCAAATAAACTAAGTTATATCATAATCTATTATTTTTTTTTAAAGTAATATTAAATTTAAGGTATTTCAAGCTATTTTTTTAGAGATCGCAAGATATAGCTCTATTGAATTCTCACCAAAATATTCTATGCATAAATAGCTTTATACTTAGATATCGTATAAAGATACAACTTAATCCATTTAAATCGCAATTAAATTAGCAATTAAATAATCCTAATTATTTAAGATTTGAAGCAGATTTTATGGAGTTATTTAAATGTAAGCTTGGTGGCTATAAATAAGGTCTTATCGCCCCTAATTTGAGGATATATACGGATGCAAATAAAAGCCTAATAGGAGTTTTTGGGGGTGCAAATAAGAAAACTCATATTTTAATTATTTTAATTAATAATATAATTAATATTTATTTAATATTTTAATAATTTATAATTAATATTCGGTTATATATTAATTAATATATTAATAATTTAATAATTAATAATTTAATTAGTAATTTAATTAATATATTATTAATTTAATTAATAATTAAATTAATATTTTAATTAATATTTAATATTATAATTTAAAATAAAAATTTCGATAATTAAATTAATAATTTATATAATAAATGATTTATAAAGAAAATTTTAAAAGGAATAATATTACGAATAATTTAATTTAAAAATAATTAAATTATAATATTATATTAAAAATAATTTAAAATTCAAATATTTTAATAATTAATTTATATGAAAAAAAATTTAAAAAATAAATATAATTATTAATATCATAATATTAAAAATAACTAAGATTAAAATATTTTATTTAATAAATAATAATTCATATAATAAATTAATTAAATATAATATAATATTTAATTTAATAATTTAATTAATTTATATTTAAATTATATTAAAAATAATTAAAATTAAAATGTTTTATTTAATAAATTATAATTCATATGATAAATTAATTAAATATAATATAATATTTAGCTTAATAATTTAATTAATTTATTATATTAAAAATAATTAAGATTAATATATTTTAATTAGTAATAATTAATATATAAAGAAATTTAAAAAGTAATTTAAAAAGAAATATAATTTAAAAAATAAATATAATAATTAATATCGTAATGATAAAGATAATTAAAATTTAAGGCATTTTAATTAATGATAATTAATAATTCGTATAATGAAATTAATTAAATACGGCGTAGTATTTAGCTTTATAATTTAATTAATTTATATTTAAATCGTATAATATCGTATCGTATAATATCGTATTATATTAAAAATAATTAAAACTAAGATATTTTAATCGGTAATATTTATATAATGATAAATTTATATAATAAATCAAAATATCTTAATTAATAATAATTATATAATAAGAAATTTGAAAAAAAAAGATTAAAATAAAAATTTAAATGAATAATTTAGTAATTATATTTTAAATAATCCATATAATTTAATCGGAATATAATAAACTTAATAAAAGAAATATAATAAACGGAATAAATAAATATAATTAAAAAATAAAAAATAAAAATATCGTAATTTATAATAGTTAAAATCAAAGGGATTCCCATAAAGTTATAACTTTTAATATTTCTAATAGCTAATTGAAATTTCCATATTAATTAATATAATTTAAAATAAATCAATTAAAATAAAAACGATTTATTTAAAATTATAAATTACAAAGATTTAAAAGTTTATAATAATTATTAATTATAATAATATAAAACATTAGGGCTAAAAAAATAAAATATTTAAAAATAAAAAAGTATTAAATATATTTTAATTAAACGATAATTAATATATATATTAAATATAATAATTTGAAAATTTAATATCTAAGTGTAATGGTTATATTTAAATAGCTAATTATAACGATATATATTAATTAAAATATTATATAATATACGATAAACCATAAATATTATTATATAAAATTTAGTCCCTCTTATCCCGTTACATTATTTTCCATATATTTTTTTATAAAAATATCTTAATTTTTTAATAAGCATTTTTTTTTTAAATCTATTATTAAATTAATATTTTATTAGGTTTTTTTTAGATTTTTAATTTTAATAAAAATTTATTTTTATATATATATTTTTTTTATTTAGAATTATATTTAAATAAATTATATAATTTTAAAATATAATTATATTTATTATTAAATATAATATTATATATATATAATTTTTTATATATATAATTTCTTATTTATTAAATAAAAAAATATTTATAAAAGTTTTTTACTAATTATTTTTTAATAAAATAATATTTTTTTTTATAAAGAATTATTATAAAAGTAAAATTTTTTGTATTTCTTTATTTTTTATTAAATTAATTACTAAGACTTTGTTTTTTTATCTAATAATTTTATCTAAAATTATTAGATTTTTAAAGCGCTAGGAATTTATTAAAAAAATCTTTTAATTATTTTTTTTTTTATATTATTAATAATTCTAAAATTTCAATTAAAAATTCAAATATATTAAATTTAATAATCTTTAAATCCCTTGGTAAATACATTTTTACTAAGTTTCATTATGATTTTAATATTTATAATAAATTTTTATTTATAATGCTTTTGGCGTTTTTTTTTTTATATTTTTTTGCCTTAGGGCTAGAGATTTTTAGGGGGTTATAAATTTAATTAATTAATTATTAAAATTTAAATTAAATGGCTTTTTAATTATAATTATAATTTTTGAATTAAATGATTTTTCTATTATATTTATATTTTTAATTTTTATTTTAATTATTTATATTTTTTAATTATAATTTTTTAATTAGTTAATTAATTAATTATTATTAGATAATAATATATTATTATTTTTTTAAATAATATTAACGTTATTTTTATATATTATATAAGTTTAAATATCTTATATATCTAACGTTTTAATAATTAAAATAAAAAGTTTTTCGTTTTTTTTTTTAATATTTATTATAATAATTTATTTAAAGATTTTACATATAATAACGATTATTATAAGATCTTTTTTTTCTTAGTAAAAGAAAATTTTATCGAATTAAATATCGTGCGTAATAATAATTTTATTAAATTTAAAAAATTATATTTCAAAAAAATTAGATATTTAGTATTTTATTAAATATTCAATATATATTTTTTCTTTAATTTTAAAATCTTTATAAAAAATTTTTAAGTTATTTTTTTTCCGATTTTCTTTAAAAATATATAGTTTATAATTATATATATATATATATAATTCTAATTAAATTTTAAATCCTTTATAAATAAAATAAAAATCATTAGGAAATGAAAATAAAAATATTATTAGAATTAATTATTAAATATTTCCTTAGGGGATTATATATTTTCCATTTAATATAAATTCTTATTAATAAATATAATATTATTTATATTATTTTAAATTATAATTTTTCTAGTAATTTAATATTTATTTTTATTTTATTTATTTTATTAATTATTTTCTTTTTATATATTTAATATTTTTTATAAATTCTTTTATATAAATTAAAAAAAATTCAAAAGTAATGTTTTTTTTTATATATAATTTCATAAGATATTTTTTCTTTAAAAAAAAATAATTATTATTATATTTTTATTATATTTAAATATTTAAATATAAAATTTAAATTATTTTAAAATTTAACTTTTAAATTTTTTAATTTAAATTATAAAAAATATTTAATTTTTAATAATTATTGATTTTATAAAAAATGTATTATTATATTTATTTTTAATTATTCAAAAATAATTAAAATTATTAATTATAATATTTTATTTATATTTAAATATATTTTATAATATTTTTTAAAAAAGTTTAATAAAAAAATTCTTAGAAATATATTAAAAGTATTATGGCGTAAATATAAAAGATTTTAAAAAAAAAAGCTTATTTTATTAATATAACTATTAGATATAAAATTATATATTATTTAGAAAAGATTAATTTATCCGATATATACCCTTTTAAAATATAATTATTTATTCAAAGATTAGCGCATATATGTCATGTAAATTTTTTTCCCTTTTCGTTTTTTACGTTTAAATAAATTTATATATTATTAGATATTAAAACTTAGTTTTTTAATTTAATTTTTCGTGCCTTAATAAAAAAATTATTTTATATATATATATTTAAATATAATATTTATAAATAATCTTACTAATAATTTTTTTAATAATAATTTTTTAATATATAAAATAAAAGTTTTAAATATTTATAAATTTAAATATTTTAATTATAAATATCAGATTTTTTTTATATTTTTTTTTCCGTATAATATATTTTTAATTATTTATAATAAATATGTTTTCTTTTTATATTTTTTAAAAAAATAATTATTATATTAATTATTTTTTTAATATTATATATAATATATATATTAGTAATTTTAAAAGAGTAATAAAATAAATAAAAAAAATTTATATTCGAAAGAAATTAAATTATATTTACATTATAAATGTTTAATAATAAAATTTTTATTTAAATTTATTTTTTTATAAAACATATAATTTAAATTATAATATTATATATAATATTTATTAAGTATAAATTTAATAATAATATTTATATAAAATCCTTTTATAAATATTATATTTTTTAAAATTATATTAAAAAGTTTTTTTCTATTATTATTAGTAATTATTTTAGGGAAAAAACATTTATTTTTCTTAGAAATAAAAAAATTCGTTATTTTTATATATATTAATTATCCTAGGGGAATTTTCTTAAAAAAGCTTAATATTAAAAATTTATAATGATTAATTAAATATATTAAACCATAGGTATTAAATATAATATTTTTAATAAATAAATAATAATAAAAATTAAAAATAATAAAAACGTTAAGTAAAAAATAAAATCATTATTTTTAAAATAATTTAATTTATAATTTTTTGTAATTTTATTAATTAAAATAATCATTTAAATTATTTTATAATTTTAAATTATTATGTTTTTTTTATTAATGTTTTTTTTATTAAAAAAATAATTTAAATTTCCTTTAATAATAATATTTTTATTTTTTAAATAACCGGATATTATTTTATTTTTAGAAATTACTAAGCTTTTTTTATTAAAAATAATAAATATATATTTTTTAAATATAAAATTTTTATTTTTTAAAAAGAAAAATAATTTTTTATTTTTAAAATAATATATTTATTTAAAAATTACTAAGCGGTTAATAATATATAATATTTTAATTAAATTAATTATTTTTTTTATATTAAAATTATTCTTAAAATAATAAAATATAATGATTAATAATTTCATTATAATTATTTATTTATTAAGATTATCATGGCGTAAATATAAAAGATTTTAAAAGAAAAACTTATTTTTTTAATATAGCTATTAGATATAAAATTACATATTATCTAAAAAGAATTAATTTATTTAATATATATTTTTTTAAGATATAATTATCTATTTAAAAACTAATATATATATATTATATAAATTTTTTTTCCTTTTTACTTTTTATATTTAAATAAACTTATATATTATTAGATATTAAAATTTAATTTTTTAATTTAACTTTTTATATTTTAATATTTTCTAAGCGTTATTATTATTATTTTAAGAAAGATTAATAATATTCCCATTTTAATTTTAAAAATAAAAATTAATAAATTAATATCCCATTTAATCCGATTAGATATTTTTAATAGATATTTAATATTTTACAAAAATATAATATTCTAATAATTATTAATTTTATATTATTAAAAATAATATAATTAAATTCTAATTAAATTTCATTAAAATAAAATTTTATTAAAAATAATCTTTTTATTAATTTATTTTAATTACTAAATTAATAATATCACATATTAATTATTAAAGATTTTAAAAATGAAAATAATTTTTCTTTAGATTTTTTACAAAAAGAAAAAAAAAACATATAATTTTTTTTATATTATGATTAATTAATTAATTAATTATTATTTAAATAATATTCTAATGCCCTAATAACCCCAGCGGTATATAATTTAGAATTATCAAATAATAAATTAATATATAATAATTTTATTTTTTAATATTTATAATTTAATAACGTATAAAATTATTTAATGGAATTAATATTAAAAATAATAAATAAAATCGCCTAATAAAAAATTAATAATTTATAAAATAAATAATTTAAATTAAATGAATAATTATACCTTTAATTTAATTATATTATAATTAAAACCTAATAATTTTAATATAAATATTTAAAACATTTAAATAAATAAGATTTTATAAATATAATAATTTACTTTAAAATTTTATTTAATAAAATTTATAAATACTTTTTACATTAAATAATTTATAAAAAATAAATTTAATAATTAATAAAAATAATATTTTATATTATTATATTTATAATTTATATTTATAAATGATTTGATTATTTATATAAAAAATATATCTAAATTAAAAAAAAATAAAAAAATTAATAAAAATTTATAAAAAAATAATATATGAATTAATTTAATTAGAGAAAAGTAAAATTATAAAAAAGAAAAACTTTAATCCCATTATAAATAAAAGATTACGCGTAAAAATCAAAGCGCTTAAAAGAAATGCAAAGTAAAAAAATGATATGAAAAATAACTTTTACATAGTAATCCTCAAAGCCAACCAGGAAAATATACGAATGAAAGAAAAAATTATGAATTTTTAATAGTAATTTATAAACTTGGGAATATCTGATATTAAATTAATTACAAATATTTATATAAAAATAAATAAAAATTTAAATTTAATAGTACTAGATTTCTATGCTAATAATAATAAAAATACCATTACTTTTAAAATTTAATACTAATAAATAGAAAATTAATTTAAAATAAATTACAATTATTTCCATATAGATTAAGTAAAAATATTTAAAATTAAATTATATTTAAAAAAAAAAGCATTTAAAAATCTAATCCTTTATTTATAATTAAAATATCTTAATAAAATTAAATCTTTAAATATAATAATGAAATATTTTTTTGAAAAATATAATAATCTAAATATTTAAATAAAAATTAAAATATAATAATATAAATTAAAAATAAAAAATGATAATAAATTTAGTAATTTTAAAAACAAATTTATTTATATTATTAACAAAATATATTAATTAAAAAATATTTAAGGAAAATAATTTTATTAATATTTAATATAAGCTTTGAAAATATATATTTTTATAATTTATATATTTTATAAAAAGAATCTTAATAAATATATATAAATAATCTTTTAAATTACATTATTTATATTATAAATAAATAAAAAAAAAAATGAAAAATAAATTAAATAAAAATTAAATAATATTAATAGATATTATAATAATTAATTTAATATAAATTATATCTAAATATAAAGATAATTATTTAATTTAAAATCATAATTAATATAAATAACATAATAAAAAAAATTAACAAAATTAATATTAAAAAAATAATATTTTATATATAAAAAAAAAAAACATATATTTCTTAATTATTTAAATAAAAATAAACTAAATATAAATAAATTAAAAATAATATAATTTAATAAAAATAATATAAAACCTAATAAAAATAAGGATATAAAAATTATAAAATTTATATTATAATATATAAAAAAAAAATCTAATAAGAATAATTCTAATTATAAAAAAATTATAATAAATAATAATAATTTAAAATTAAATAATTTAAAAGGAAAAGATTAACCCTAGGAAATATAAATTTTATCTTAGGGATAATATTACCCTTTAAATTAAAATTAAATAACATTCCATTTAATTTTCTAAAAAAAATATTAAAAAAAAGATTATTTGATACGGACCAGTGGGGGGATTGCAGGTATGGCAGGGCACTAGGGCCTTACGCACGTATATAGCTAAAAAGGGGTAGCTAGCTATAAGCATATGTTAAAGCACGTGCTAGCAAGGCAGGCTGGCCCTGATCTATTTATAGATCAGGTCCCTGAAATAGCATAGCTCTTAGATCTTACATCTCGCTACGCTTTATACATATCATTTTTCACAGTCTTTAGATTAATCCCCTTAGTGCACGCATCATTATTATTATTTATTATTATTATAATTAATAATAGATTTTTATTAATTATATAAAATTTATTAAATAATATTAAAATTAAAAAATATTTTTTTATTAATATATTTTTTATAAAAAAAGCTTAAAAATTATTATATACATTAATAATTATTAAATTTAAACCCCATTATATTAGTAAATATAATAGTAAATCATACCAAATTATTAATTTATTTATACTTATAAATTTCCAAATTAATAAATATATAATTTTACATATATTATTAATAATTATTAATATAAAATAAAATATTATTATTAGATAAAATTAATTTAAAAAATATTAAATGGCTATCAATATAATATATTATTAATTAATATTCCTAAATAATTAATTATCATAATAAATAATTAATATTTATATAAATAAAGCGGAAAAATTTATATAAAATATAAATAAAAAATTTTAAAAAGATATCGTTAACTAAGAAAAAAAAATAACTAAAGAAAATTAATATTATAAAATAAAATAATAATTAATGATATTAAAATAATAAAATTATTAAGAAAAAATTTAAAATATAATTTATTAATTAAAAATACTAAGTATTATAAAATTTAAAATATCTTTTAAAATAATAATTTAATTAATAATATAATTTTCTATGAAAATTCTATTATATAAAAATAAATTATTAATTAAATTCTAACGAAAATTATAAAAGATAAAATAAGTAATATAAAAAGAAAAAAAATAATACCTAAATATAATATTAAAAAAACAAATTTTTATATTTTTATTTAAAATAAAATTAATATAATTATTATTATATATAATAAAATTAATAAGGCTAATATAAAGATTATAAATTAAATATAATTTTTATTAATATAGATTCTTTTTTTTATTTCTATAAATATTTTAAAATAAAATAAATAAATTTATATAATATTAAAAAGATATTTAAAGAAAAAAAAAATAATTATAATTATATATATAGGGATTAAAATGAAAAGAATTAACGCTAATTAATCACTAAAATAATCTTAAAAAAACATTATAATTATTTAAATATATTTAGTAAAATTATATTAGATAAAATTACTTTATATTAACTAAATATAAACCATAAAATTGAATTTAAGAAATAATTTAAAAAATTAGGATTTTTTTTTTATATAAAATATTAATGGATAAATTAAAAACTTATAAATATTATATTAAAAAATATATTTAGAAAAAATTCATTAAATATAACATAATACTTTGGGACGCCTTGGTATTATTTATATTAAAATCTAATGGTAATATATAATTCTATATAAATTATTATAAATTAAATAATCTTATAAAAAAAAACCGATATTTATTATTATTTATTAATAGAACTATTAATTGAATAATTAATATTAAAATTTTTACTAAGATTAATATTTAATAAATATTTTATTATATTAAATTAAGTTTTAAAATGGAAAATTTAATTATATTCCGTATTTATTATAATTCATATAAATATAAAGTATTTTTTTTCGGCCTTATAAATAGCCCCGTGATTTTTTAATAATTTATTAATAATATTTTTATAAAATATTTAAATAATTTTTATAACGCCTATATAAATAATTTATTTATTTATTTTTAATCTAAAAAATATATATATATAATATATAAATTTAATTTTAATTAAAATACGTATAATAAAATTATAAATAAATATATTTAAATATAAATTTCATATTATAAAAATAAAATACTTAAGATTTATTATAAAAATAAATAATATATTAATAGATTTTTTAAAAATTATACTATTAATTAAATAGGAAAAACCAAAGATTATTAAAGCGATATAATTATTCTTTAATTTTTATAATTTTTATGAATAATTTATCTAAAGATATAAACGAATAACCTAACCATTATATAACCTTATAAAAAAAAATAAAACATTTAATTAAATAATATTTTATTAAAAAATATTTAATAAATTTAAATAATTATTAATATATATATTAATCTTATAATATTTTAATTATTTTTTAGAAATAAAAGTAAAAATAAATATATTAAACGGAATTATAATAAAAATATTAATATAATATAATCCCAAAATAAAAAAATAACACTTAATAACTTTTTATTTTAAGATAATGAAAAGTATAAAATATAATTATAATATTTATAATAAAGAAATATTAATAATAATCTAAACGTTAAAAACATAAAAATTAAAATTAATAAATATATAATTACTTTAATTTTTTTTAATAATAATAAATTATAACGTTTTAGAATATTTTAATATTAAACGCCTTTTAAATTAATGATAAATAAAATGGGTAAATAAATTAGTAAAATATAATTTTTATATTATATATTATTTAAATAAAAAAAATATTTTTATAAATATTTTATTTAGAAAATATAAAAATATAAAAACTTAAGATGAAAAATACCATATTAAATATATTATAATAATATTTAAATTAATTTATATTTTAATATTAATATAATTAATTAAAAAATTACCCATTATTATTATTATATAAATAAATAATAAAATTATATATTTATTTATATTTAATAGAAATATATTACCGCTTAATAAATTAAAAATAAAATTTATAAACGCATTATTAAAAACTAATGCCATAGATTTAAATTTAAAAACTTACTAATAAATAATAAGAAAAAATAAATTAAATTAAATTTATAATAAAATAAAAAAATTAATATTTTATAGAAATAAATTAATTATATTTAATATAAAAAATTTACAAATTAAAATATTAATAAAAATATATATACGCTTAATGATTATATATTTTAAATAAAATAAAACGTAATAAATAATAGCCGCGCGTTACTAATAACTAAATTAAATAATAAATATAAATTATTTTATTAATAATTACCATTATTAATTTTTAAAAAACCTTTAAGATAAAACCCTAGGATTATTTTATTTATTATTAATATTATTATAAATTTAATAAAATATTATTATCGATTTTAAATTAATAATATTAAATAAATATAAATATAATAATTTTTTTATTATAATATATAAATTTAATAAAAAATTTTAGAATATATTTTATAAATAAATTATAATTACTTAGGATATAATATATATATATTATAAAAATTTATATTAAATTTTTAAATTATTATAAAAGGTAATAAATAATTAAAAATCCTAATTTATTATAAATTTCATAAATAAAATATTAAGAATATTTGGGATTATGTAAAAGTTTTTTATTATAAGATATTTATAAACCATAAGATAAATTAAAATTATAAATAAATATATAAATTAAAAATTATAATTATTTATTAATTATAATTAAAATAATTAATTATATATAATATTTATATTTAATATAATATAAGTATTTATTTTATATGAATTAATCGGTATATTATTATATAAAATAAAATAAAAATTCCTTATATTATTACCATTTAATTAAGAAATTTATATAAAAAATATAATTATATTATTATTATAAAAATATTTTAATTAATAAAATATATAAAATTAATTAGAAATTTTATAATTATAATTAAATAAAATATATTTTATAATAAAAATAATGTAAAAATAAATAACGATATAAATAAATCGATATAAATAAAGAGTTTTATTATCTATACATTTAAAAGTTTTTTCTTAGGCCTTATCTATATATTTATACATCCACCTAGAGTTCCATGCTAAAAAGTTTAATTCCATTATGATTCTCAATATAATTTTATTGGTATTACTTATAATATTATGTAGCCCATTTGGATTAATTATTTTAATTAAGAATTTTTTAGCGATATTTTTCTTGTAATTTTATAATTTATTTTCGAATTTATATTTAATAAATACTTAGTATTTATAATATATTCCGACCGGCATATTTTATTATATTTTAATTCTTTTTCGTTTCAAATAATTTTATAATTATATTAATTATGAAAATGTAATTTAATCCATTTAATTTAAATTAAAAAAAGTTTTTTATTAATATAAAAATTTTAAATAAAAACTTATATATAATTAAATTATTTAAATATTTAAATTTATATAAAAGTCTTTTGAAATGCGATATGACTGGCGATTATTTCCAAAAAAAATCACATAATACCGCATAATTTTTAATTTCAAATAATTTTATATATATCGGTTAGATTTTAATATAATTTAGTTTATTAAATTTAAAATTATATTATTAATTAAATAATACTAATTATTAAATTATAATAATTATTTTTATAAAATTATTCGATTGCATATATTATTAGGCCCGCTTTGGCAATATAGACGGATATATAAATATACGGATAAGGCCTAGGAAAAGATTTTTGGGTATACGGATAATAAAACTCTAAATAAAAATTAAATTTTAATATTAATAATTATATATATATTATTAAAAAAAAAAAGTATTTCGATAAATTATTTAAATAATAAATTAAATTATTTTATAATATGAAATTATTATTAAATTAAAATTATAAAATATTATATTTATATGGTAAATATCTTTAAAAGAAAAAAACTTATTATATTTCCTATTAATAAATTATATAAATTTCATAATAATTTTTATTAAGCTAAATTAATAAAAATCTTAGAATAAATCGAATTAAATTAAATAGCAAAAAAAAATCAGAAATTAAAAAAATAATCGCCTTATGATTTTATTATAAATAATTATAATATTAAATATAATAAATAAATTAAAATTTAAATTCAAAATGATATAATATAAAAAATTTTAAAAATAATATATTTATTTTATAAAAATATTATAATAAAAATCCTTTAAATATAAAATTATTATTATGATTAAAAAAATAAAAAAAAGCAATAAAAAATAATAAATTTAATAAACTATATTTTAATGATAATAAATTAATATTAAATTTAAAAAAAAAATTATGAAAAAAACAAAATTAAGATAAATACATGAAAATATATATTTTCTTTTAAAAGGGGGGGTGATATTATAATATAAATATAAAAAATCTTAAAAAAAAAGCTTATTTTTCTAATATAATTATTAAATATAAAACTATATATTATCTAAAAAGAATTAATTTATCCGATATATACCCTTTTAAAATATAATTATTTATTTAAAAACTAATATATATATATTATATAAATTTCTTTTTTTTTCTTACTTTTTACGTTTAAATAAATTTATATATTATTAGATATTAAAACTTAGCTTTTTAATTTAATTTTTTATACCTTAATAAAAATTAATATTTAGAATTTTTATTAATAAAATATTAATAAATGTGAATTTTTATTTAGCGAAATTTTTAATATCTTTAAAATCTAATAAAATATTAATTATATTTAATTAAAACTTGAATTTATTTTTAAAATAATTTAAAATTAATAATTTATTTATTAAAATCTATTTATTTTAATTATTAAAATTTATATTTAATAATATAATTTTAAAAATATGGTTTTTCTAATTAAAATAATCATTTATTTTTTAATATAAAATATTAATATTTTCGGTTAGAAAATTTTATTTAATTAAAATTAAATGGGGTTAATTATAATAAAATTAAAATCGTTATTTTTAAAATTTCGATTTAATATTTAATCCCGGCTTTTTTTTTAAAAAAAAATAACTATTTAATTTTATTTTGAAATTATTAATATTAAATTTAATTTTAAATTATTTAAATTTATTTAATGCGAATAAAACTTATATTTTTTAATTTTAATTTTTAATAAATTTTTTAAAAATTATACGATTAAATTTATCTTTTATTATATATTAAAAAATAATATATTTCTTAGGTTTTTATATATAAATGTTAGAAATATTTATATAATATAAATATATATATTTATTACTTTTGAAATTACTTTTATTAATTGAAAAATTACGGTTATTAATATCGTTTATTTTAAAATTTTGATTTTTACTATTAATAATAATTAAAAATTAATTATTAAAATTTAAAGAATTATTAAAATAAATTTAAATTTAAAAGGAATTTTATTTTACTTTTATTATTTATAAAAACTATCTTTTAATTTTATATTTTTAGATATTTAAAATTTTATAAATAATATAATTAATATATACAATATATTATTTTTTATATTAATTTTCAAATTTCTTTTAACTTTTATAAATTTAAATTAAAATACTAATATATATATATATTTAATTATTAGTTTTTAAATATTATTTAATAAAACTATTTAATATTTAAATTTAATAAATTAAAAATAAATATTTATATTATTTTTATTTACAAATTTATATATCATAAAATTTAATATAATATAATTAATAATTATTTGTATAAATTTATTAAATTAAAATATAATTATTTTTTTAATAATATAATTAAAAATTTTAATATTATATTCAAATTTAATAATTATAAATAAAACGTTGATTTTTTTATTTATAAATTCTTTATATATATTATATTAAATTAATTATTCCGAATATAAAATATTAATTATTATAGTTAAAAAAATATCTTTATTACTTTAAATAATGGGGTTTCCTTTTAAAAATCAGTAAATTTAAATTACTAAGTGATTATAATTTTATTAGTTTTAATTATATTTTGCATTTACTTGGCAATTTTTTTAAAATAAATGTTTTTTCTAATAGGCAAGCCTAAATTAAAAATAAAATTATTTTTAAGATTAATATATTTTTAGATATTATACTTTTTGTAAAAAAGCTTAACTTTGAAATCCTAATTAAAATATTAAATTCTTTTAATAAATTTTATTTAAAAAAAATTAAAAGTTTTTTCTAAATTAAATAAAAAAAAAAAAATATAATAATAAAAAAGCTTTAGATTTAATATAAAATAAAATTAAATATTAATAAGAAATGATTAAATAATTAATAATATCAATTCTTTAAAGAATAAAAAAGAATTTTTAAAAAATAAAAATTAAAAGAATTAAAAAAATTAAAAAAATTAAAAAAATTAAAAAAATTAAAAAAATTAAAAAAATTAAAAAAATTAAAAAAATTAAAAAAATTAAAAAAATTAAAAAAATTAAT
>MU376437.1:0-24684 GCA_022495205.1 Hypoxylon sp. FL1150 | reverse complement strand
AATAAATTATTAATATTATTAATTTTATATTTATATAATAATAATTAATTATAATTTAATATTATTAAATTTATAATTATTATATTAAATATTTACTAATAACGAATAATAATAATTTTTATAATTAAAAAATAAAAAAAATTATCATATTTTTTAAAATTTAATTAGTAATATATATTCCTAGTAAATTTCTTATAAATAAATTCCAAACCGAATTAATTAATTAGCTAAATTTTTGAATAATAAATCGTAATATATTAATATAAAAATTAATATATAAATTATAAAAATAAAAATATTTATAAATTGTTTTTTAAAAACTTTTATTATTTATTATAAAATAAATATAAATTTAATTATTAAATTTATTTTTAAATATTTTTAAAAATAATTTATTATATTTATATTAAAAAATTATTTTAAAAATTTTATTAATATAAATATTAATTTTTTTATTATTTATTAATTTATTAATATTATAATTTTAATTATTAAAAATAAAATTAATAAAATTAATATAAATATTTATTATAATATTAAAAAATAAAAAGTAAAAAGATTTATTAAATTTTTATACGAATTATAAAAATATTAATTTAATTTTATAAAATTTTAATATTTAAAAATTACGATTATAAAAATTATTAATATATAATAAATATAAATTTAATATTTAATAATATAATAAAAATTTTTTTTATATAAATTATAAAAATATTAATTTATTTTATAAAATTTTAATATTTAAAAATTACGATCGAAATTTTTAATATATAATAAATATAAATTTATTAATATTTAATAATATAATAAATAAATTTTTTATAATTAATTTACATTATTAATTTATTTTATAAAAATTTAAATATTAAATTTAATTATAAATTAAATTTTTCATATATAATAAATATAAATTTATTAATTTATTTTATAAAATTCCGAAATTTTTAAAATAATATAAATTATTATATTTATAATAATTATATAATAATTAATAAATAAATAAAATTATTATAATTATTCGAATTATAAATTTTTATTTTTTTTAAAATTAAATTTTATTATTTATAATTAATAAATTATTAATTAATATTAAGTTTTTTTATTTATATTTTTAAAAATTCTTATCGGGTTTTTATTCGTATTTATATATATTTTCAAATCGAAAGCGATAAAATTTTATATTAAATTATTATTTAAAATTACATTTATAATTTAATAACTTTGTAAAATTTTTTATAATTTTTTAATAATTAAAATCGCTAAAAAGCTAATTTAATTACATTTTAAATAAATTAAATTATATTATAATATGATATTTTTTTTAAAAATAATATTAAATTTAAAATTTTTTAAAATAAAAAAATCATTATATAATTATTTTCTTAGAAATCATAAGATATAATTTTATTAAATTTTTATTAAAATATTTTATATATAAATAATTTTATATTTAAATATCATATAATAATATAATTTAATTTATTTAAATTATAATAAAATTAAAAATTAAATAATATTAATTATTTAAAATTCGAAATTAATTTCGTAAAATTATTTAAATATAATTTTATTAATTATAAATAAAATTTTATTATTTTTAATTTAAAAATATATATAAATATAAATAAAAATTTAATAAGAATTTTTAAAAATATAAATAAAAAAACTTTTAATATTAATTAATTAAATATAATTAATTATATAATTTAATAAAAAAATATAAATAAAAAAATATTATAAAAATATAGAGTCTCCCTATCCGCACCCCTAAAAACTCCTATCGGGCCCTTATTCGCACCCGTGTACATCTTGAAATCGGGGGCAATAAGGCCTCATTTCTATCCAGGAGGCTTGCAACCTAATAACTTCACGAAATCCATTCTAATTCTTATATAATTAGAATTAATCAATAGCTATTTCAAATGCGATTCAAATGAACCAGGTTGCATCATTATGCGATATCTGGGTATGAAGTTATTCGTATATGGAAGAATTTAGTGTAAGATGTAATACCTTAGAGCCGCATTTACATTTATATATTTGATATTCAGACCTGAATAACTTCACCAATTCTTCTTGTAGAAATCCGGAAGTAATATCATTCGAAAGAGATTTAAATTTTAGATAGAGTAAGTATTTTTTGTAAATTTAAATGATTTTCTGGTAGGGGGTTGTGTGGGTTGAATTATTGAATATATAGCAGAGCCGCATCTTGCGATCTCCGAGAAGGTGGTCATGTGATGACTTTTTTGTCTTGAAATACCTTGAATTCGATACCACCCGGGGAGAAGATATCGTATAATGATGCAACCTGGTTCATTTGAATCGCAATTGAATTAGCAATTAAATAATACTAATCATTTAAGATTCGAAGCCGATTTCGTAAAGTTATTTGAGTGTAAGCCTGGTGGCTGTAAATAAAGTCTTATCACCCCGATTTGAGGATGTATACGGGTGCAAATAAGGGCCTGATAGGAGTTTTTGGGGGTGCGGATAGGGAGACTCAAAATATATATAATATTATAAAATATATATAAAAAATATAAAATTTAATTAAATATAAAAATTATAAAATTTTAAAAATTTCAAAATTTTATATATAAAATTAAAATTTAATTTTACATATAAATTATATTATATTAATTAATTATATTTTAATATAAAATTAAATAAAATATATATTATTTAAATTTTTTTAAATTATTAAAATATTTAATTATTAAAAATTATTTAATAATTTAAATTTTAATTAATTTAATTTTTTTTAAATAATTAAAATATTTAATTATTAAAAATCTTTAAATAATTTATTATATTAAATAATTTTAAAAAAAATAATTTAATTAATTTCTTTTAAAATTTTTAATTATTTATTAAATAAATAAAATATATATAATATATTTATTATTTTAATTTTTTTCCCTTAATTAAATAATATTATATATATTTATAATTATTTAAATATTTATTTTTATTATTAATTTCATTTCGTTTTTATTCTTTTAGAATAGAAATGCATTTTGGTAAATATCTTTTTTTTTAATACTAAAACGCCGTTGCTAATTAAAGTTCTACTTAGGCTTTATCCGATGTATGAATGACCGATTGCTCAAGAGTTTCTTTGGATGTCGGCGGTGATTGGAATTTGGATGGTGACGTGTTGGACACGCGCTTTTCTTTGTCTAATCGGGCTGAATGTCGAGGCGTACTCTCAGATGCGCTCTGCGTGGCCGATCCTTGTTGACCCTCGCTTGTGGGAGAAGTGCCGTTGGCCTGATCTCCTGGAGTTTTAGCCCCGGGCGGACCTCGCATTTTCTTGATATTCTTCCATTCCATGAAACACGCGGCAATGAGGGCAACAAGTACTACTCCCATGCCGCAGAGGAATATCCTCGAGACTGCATCGTTGTATGTCTCCTTCACAGTCATTCGGTACTCCGGCGCCACGTTGGTCACGAGATCCGTTGCACCTTCGCTAGTGATTTGGCTCGCATCCAGGCCGGGTACGTCTGCCAGGTGCTCGACCAGGTACGTGCTCAGAAGATTTTGGGCAACAGACGTAAAGATAGCTCCACCTAACTGCTGTGTGAAGTACATGATGGATATTCCGGTAGGAATGTCTGGTGGGGGAAGAACAGCTTGAGCGGCGAGGCCAGCCGTCTGCATCCCTGCGCCCAATCCAAAACCAGTGAGGAACTGAAATCCGATCCAATGCGCGGAAGTTGAGTTAACACGAAAGGTACTCATAAGTCCGAGTCCAATGGCCATCAAACTTGGACTAAACAACATTGCTGGCACGTAGTATCCGAGCTTCTGTGTCACGGCTCCGAATGACATGCTAGCCGTGACAAGACTCAGGACGAGAGGCAGCGTATCAACCCCAGAATGCACCGCACTCACTCCCTGGATAACCTGGACTAAAGCTTCATGTGAGTATGGCATACGAGGCGATATCAAAACGGAGAATGCACTTACACCATAACGGCAAATAGTAGATGGTCATCATCATCGCTGCAGAGAGAGCAAACATGAATAAGGCCGCGGCTGCAATACTGCGCTGGGTGATGATCCTGGCCGGAACCGTTGCCGTGTTGGGCATATATACTTGAATGGAGGCGAAGACGAGGAAAAGAACGACGAAAAGCACGAGCAATAGGATGATGCGCCAGCTGTTCCATTCGTACGTCGAGCCGCCCCACTGCAGCACGAGCAGAAGGCAAACGATACTTGGGATGAAGAAGAGCATCCCTAGAGGATCCAATCGAGTGAAGTGTTCCCAAAATGGTGCCTTCTGGGGTGGCTTCCCTGGTAGTTTCACCAAGAGAAGACATATCGTTGTAACCGCTCCGATAGGGAGGTTAATATAAAAACACCATCTGAGTGCGACATTATTAGCTAATTTATCTTCTGGTGTAAGGGTAGACAAGACTCACCTCCATGTAACCCGGTCGGTGAAGGCACCGCCGACGAGAGGACCCAGGACGGAGCTGGTTGCAAAAACAGTCCCGAAGATTCCTTGAAACATGGGTCGTTTTCGGAGAGGTATCAGAGGAAGCATTATAATCATTACACCCGAGAAGACTCCAGCACCACCAAATCCTGCGATTGCGCGACCGAGAATAAAGGCAATTGAGTTTGGAGCTGCACCGCAGACGACGGAGCCGATTTCGAAGAGCGCAATGGTAAATAAAAAGACCCTAGCGGATGAGACAATTGTGTAAGCGGACGTCGTACTGAGGAATTCACCACAGGAGCTACAAAGGTCGAAACATACCTCTTAACCTCATAGAACCTATAGACTCTGCCGAATATAAGTTGAGACGCAGCCGTGGTCAACTGATATGCGGAACCATACCAGCCTATGTCTCCGAGACTGTTGAACTCTTGGGTAATCTGAGGAACGGCGGTTCCGATGATGGTTCGATCGATAGCCACGATAAAGAGTGCAAGATATATGCTGAGCATAACAGACCAGAACTTGAGGGTTTTGGGTTGGAAGTTCTTCTCGGCCTCGTCAACCAGCTCAAAAGAGCGGCCGCCATCGGGTGCCTTCTCTACGTCGTCAGGCATCGCCGGCGTCGAATGACCGCCCGTGTCAGACGGCCCCCGCGAAACGTCGGCCATTGAATATTAAAGGAAGGGGTCCTAAAAGCAGGAAGAGTATAGAGTATTGAAGGTTAGGAGGGATGATACCAGTTGGGAGGATTAGACGACGACGACGACTTAGCCCAGCGTGGCACACAAGTCTCGATGAACTTTGTTCAGTTTTTGCGGGTGGTGAGGATATACTTCAAGTACTGAGTTACAAGTGGTCCATCATACAGCGATCTGAGTTAGAATGCGCAGCAGATACACGATTAATATACGAAATTTACGGCTCACTGTTTTCCAAGACAACGAATCTAAAGCAAAAATATGGGCTCGTTGTTCCGCGGCAGGACCCATCGTACAGATGATTATTGGAATTTTACTATCGGGTCTTAATAATTACCTTAAGGGAAATCTTTACGCGGTATTGAGAGACACCCGAGACGGCCACTGTTCGGGGACGAGCTCGAAGCTGAGATAACCGACGCTTTAAAGAGAGAAGCCAGTATCACGTGATACGGCAATGTTCTGTTATGTATTCCAGGGCCTTGGCATTGGTTCCAAGTCGGGCTGGTCGGGGAGTGGAGCCACGAGTTAGGGGAGGTAGGGGGTTATTACACATGCTTTCCCACGGAGTACCTAGGTAAGCACCTAAACGTCAGACATCAGACCAAAAACTCAATTCTCGGTCCCGAAGCAGTCTGTTTCGCGACCGAGCACCAACGACTGAAAACGCGATAATTGCAGCCTGCAAGTTATGCAAGGTCGGCAGCAAACACGATCTTGTTTCTATCCTATCAACTTCCTTTGTTCTACATAGTATTGTCCTAACCTAGGTTATAGCCTTACCTCGCCTCGTCGGAGATCGGAGGTAGGTACGGAATAACGAGGCTCTCTTACCTAGGTAACCCCAGATCTGCTGAAGCTACGGAATACATGCACCGTCATGGATTGATTGCCAAGCTGAACCCTGCTCGCGCTCACGTCGGCGGTTTACCAATTCCTACCACCGATTCAATGATCGAAGACCTAGGGACTGCCCAGCCCTGCCTACCTTGCTGCCATGATCATTTGGACGAATTGGTTTCTAATTTCTAATTCTTTCTTGTCACCACTTTGTCATATCTACCTGCCCGCTCGAGAGGGGGAGGCTTTGCTTCACTACCTATTTCTGCTATGTCCAGGCCATTCAAGTAACCTAGATATTTCTGGACAAGCAACAATCCATATTTATTCATATTCATGGTTCTAACGTCAGACCTGGCTGCACAAACGACGCCATAATATCATATCATTGTATCTGTAACGTTTAGGTAATTAGCTGCCCTCTTAGATCAAGGGGCGAATCCTACCCCTCGAGCTCAAGCGACTCGCCAGTTCCAAGGTTATCATTACCTCCATGCCTCCTTACCTCCATACATAGTATCGCCTCCTACCTACCGTAACGAAGAATACCGACATATCTTTCCCTTTTGATTCGACCTGCATAATTCTACCCCTTTCTCTCAAGAGTCCAGATGGGTTGATCGCCCACCCCCATTTCTATCTTCCCCCTCCCAGTCCCCCTCCCAGGCCCCCTCCCGCGAAGCGTCACAGCAGCGCGAAAATCGTATAGTCCTGCACGAACCCGCCAAAACGGCTTCTCTTTGTCTCGCAGTGGCCCATCTCGGTCCCGAAATTCCCGCATCACCACCACCCGTCTCCTCGCCTGGTCGCCAATCAACGCCGCCCGCGGCATCAATTGTCGTCTCATGTAGAACAGAGTCACGCTCTGAGTACTTATCTAGTTGAGCTTTATCAATCGCTAGTCTATCGGCGCCTGCACGCCCGCACGCCAGGGCTCGCTGTTTACGAATCCGTCGAGGTTCGGGACCGACCCTAGAAAAACCTCACCATGCCCCCGACTCCAGAGTCCCAACTTGGCGATGGCTCGCCAAACAATGACACCTCGTCGCCTGCAGACCATTCGGCAAGTCATGCCTCTTCTGCAGATGCCTTCATGGTAAAGGTTACGAGAGGACATAGCTGCGTCTTGTGCCAGCAGCGCAAGGTCCGCTGCGACAAGAGCAAGCCATGTTCCAATTGCGTCAAGGCCGGAGTTGAGTGCCGCGTCGTGCCACCTCAACCGCCAAGGCGGCGGAAGAAGCGCATTCCCGAACGAGACCTAGTTGAACGCCTTCGGAAGTATGAGGCGCTCTTGTCCCAGAATGGTATTGAATTTGATTCACTTGGGCCGGACGTTAAGATTGTTGACCCAGGATCCGTCGAGGATGGCGACGAGCTCGAACCTGAGTTTATAAGGCAGAGGAGTAAAGAGTCCCCAGGCGAACTGAACCCCGATCTGATCTCATCTCCTGGCGAAACACCCCATGTTCCAAGGTAAGCATCGTCCGAAATTGGCAATGAGTATCACATCCGACAACCAAAGACTAATGCATTGCCTTCATAGAACCTTTAAATGGTTTCCTTACCAGAGGGAGGCTAGTAGTGACTGTTCCTTACATGTGCGCTTGCAATTACTGACATCCTCCAAGTTTCGGCCAACAGATGACATAATAAAAGACTCTTCCGATGAGGAAGATGTCGGGTCGACAATCAATCAAGCCTACGACAGAATTTACAATCGTCCCGATGGCTTTCCTTTTGTAATCGGTGGCCAGTTCGAGAGTGTCACCGAACATCATCCGTCGGCCATTCAGATATTTCAATTATGGCAAATATATCTGAATAATGTGAACCCGCTGCTCAAGCTGACACATACGCCCACGCTGCAAGTGCGCATCATCGAAGCTAGCGCAAACCTCGACAAAGTGTCACGGCCTCTTGAGGCTTTGATGTTTTCGATATACTTGATGGCTATCACGAGTATAGATGAGCAAGAGTGCCAGGCTACGTTTAACGAATCCAGAATGATATTGCTTGCCAAGTATCAATGGGCTGCCCAGCAAGCTCTACTGAATGCAGGTTTCATGCGTAACCCAGACCTGACCGTGCTGCAGGCTTACTTGCTATACCTTGTAAGGTTGCATCCAAACTGGTCATCTAAGACATGCCCCCCCCCCTAACAAAGTTTATCAGATTGGTATTCGTCAGTACTCAGATCCTCGGTCGTTATTCTGCTTGACAGGAATAGCTGTGCGCCTTGCCCAGCGGATGGGCCTGCATCGTGATGGTGCTCAGTTCCAGCTTTCCCCATTCGAGGTGGAAGAGAGGCGAAGATTATGGTGGACCCTCGCAGGCTTCGACCGGCGCATCGGAGAGGTCTGCGGTTCCATCATCACCGCCATATCCAACGGAGGCAACTGCAAGTTACCACTCAATATCAATGATGCCGACTTGCATCTCCACGCCAAAGATCCTCCACCACCACACACGGGCGCGACCGAGATGATATTCTCCCTCGCCCGTCTTGAGTTTGCTAAAGCACCGGGAAACGACAAAATGAGGGGACAATCGTCGGAATCGAATCCGCAAGCGATCGCGAGCGTTGCTGACCACCGGCTATCCAGCTACCTCGAGCGATTTTCGACTTATATGGAAGATAGTTACCTGAAGTACTGCGATCCGAAAGTTCCGCTTCATTATATGACGCTTCTGACGACCCGGGCAAACATGTGCAAACTCAAGATAGTGGCAGGATTTTTTCGTGTTGCACTTACTGCACCCGCACCCTTACCGGCGGGCGAACGAGATGAGCTCTTCATCGAGGCAATCAAAATGGTCGAATACGATAGCATGATGCAAGCCCGACAGAATCTGAAGGGATTCCTCTGGTACACGCAAATGCATTTTCCGTTTCCGGCCTACATCTGCCTGCTCACGGAGCTGCGACATCGCACAACCGGTGACTTGTGCGAACGAGCGTGGCAGACCATCTGCGAGCACTCCGATCGGAGAAATATGACGGCCCATGCGCGAAGCCCAATGCACCTCTCTTTCAGCCCCCTCTTCGTCAAGGCATGGGATGCCCGCGAGGCGGCCGAGGCGGCACTTGGGCGCACCATAGCGCCACCTCGTCTCATCACTCACATGCGACAAATCACGGCTTCGTTGCCAAAGACGGCGAAGAAGAAGACACCGGCTCCCACGCCCTCGCCGAAGATTCCCGTCATCAGCGGCGCTTACGTCTCGGCTGTCCCCACGCCGCCCGAGCCCCAAGCCGTGCCGAGTACGATGCCGTTGTACCCAGACACCGACATGTTCGGCGGCGGCATGCAGAACATAGACATGAACAGACAATTCGCGACGGCGTTCCCGGACGTCAACTTCGGCGGCGAGATGGACTGGAACTTCTTGATGCAGGAGTACGGCGGCTTCATGGCGCACGGCCCGCAGATGAGCGCCTACACAAACCAGACGCCGCTGCAGGACCCGACCCAGGCTGCTACATGGCAGTAAATAGCTAGTTGTACGATATTCGGCTCGCTTCTATGGTGTACAAGTGAACCAGGAGATGGACTGGCGGGCGGAGGATCGATCGATTTCATGGAATGGAATGGATTGATAAAAAGGTCTTATAGAGGCTGGATGGTCGGTATCTTAGCTTTATGAAAGCACATACCCAACTTATTTCAATAATTGTATATATATAAATAAATATAAAGAATCCCCCGAAGGGATGTGACGGAAAGGATATTGATGTGGTACGAAGGGGGGCAGGCGTGTACCATATATACACGGGTGTATAGATGGGGTTTCTTTATATAGGTAGGTGGCTAGGTTTCGTTTTCAAGGAACATTCTTGTTCTCCTCTCGTATCTTTCGGTACCGTCGCGCCGTGGACCCCTTCCCCTGGTGATATGCGATTCGGGACTGGACCCGAATGGTGGTCGCCGCTGCCCCAAGCTCGCTTGGATCCTATCGGTCCCGAGGGGTCGGGACGGGGAACTTGTGAGGTTACTGCAGATCTGTCTGCCGTACGAGGAGGGGAAATTTGTGTAAGTAATAGCCTGTATGTTTCACGGCAGTTGCGGTACACATTGGCAATAGATTAGGGGTGATCGTCGTAGCGTGGCGCGCGAGAAGAAAAATTGGTCGCCATCGGAGGTCCGACGCCCTTAGGATGTTGGTAGGATGCATTCAACGTCAGACGTTAACGGTGCGAGGCTTGATAACGGGGGTGCATGTTCATGGGTACGTACCCTACATAGTACATGTTAGAAGGAAGGCGGGTCTAGCCAGAGACACAGAGACATTGGGTGTTGGATATTGGATATTGGATAACTCGTGGGTACGGTGTGGAGAAGCGTCTCAGTGAAGTGCCGCTGGGATTTCCACGTGCGCATTGCAGGTTGTTTGTGTTAGTTGGGTGCTGGGGCTTTACGTAAGGTGCGTACGTAATCTACCTGTATCTACTAGGTACCTAGGTATATATTTATGGACTTGCAATGCGCTGCCGGGGTCGCAACTGATAGATAGGGGTGTCGATGTGAGACTTGGGCTTGAATCTTGAAGGGATGGGGTACTCGATAATCACCGGGCGGCGATGATTGTAGAGACTGGAGAGTTGGTCATGTTTCGTGTCAACTTACGGTGGTGATGGTCATCATCATTATCATCATCGTTAGGTCAGTAGGTGCTCCAGCAATAGGAAAGGAAGATATCACATACATATCACAGTAGACGAGCCCCAAGTGCCCATCGAGGGTTACAGGAGACACGAAGCATAAAACGAGGCGTGTATTATTATCATAACTTTACGGAAGGGTCTATGTACATGTAAACAGGAATAAGACCTGTGGTATTGGAATGTATTTCAACTAGTAGCCACCCAGACGATCAAGTGCGTCAGGATGGTTTAAGCGATTGAGAGCTTTACTGTGATGCTCCTCTGGAGCACGTGTTAGAGAATCAGGTAGAGGTATGCTACTGAACTCTCTGTAAGTGTTTATCCCCCTGATCCCCACAGTCGAAGTCTTTGTCGGTTTGGTTCTTGTTCTTGTTCGGTTCGAGTAGTATCGCCCCACGTTGAGCCGACAGGAGAACTTACAATCGCATCATCGGAGTACCCTCGCTTGATTGACCAGGCCACCTCGCGCAACACCCCTTCCCGTCTGTACTGCGCACCCGCCGACTGCAAAAGGCAGTATCCAAGGAAACGCCACCGAAGTGGAAGCCCCCAAATGGAATACGCTTGACTTACGTGCGGTCGAGTGTAGCCGAGCTTACTGCCTTTTTCAAGGCCCCGGGAGAGCATAGGCAGTTCGGACACTAGAAAAAATTGTGACATGGAACGCTGGTACACCGGTACGTCTTCAATATGGGCTAACGCTCAACCCGAAACGGACTATATGCATGTATCTCTTGACGAGGCAGAGCGCGGCGCTAAGTAGAGGTTTCGAAGACTCGGGCACCGTGAAGGAGAGCAAGCCCCCCTACCGACCCGCGGTGGGACGACACTGGTTTGGCGTGGTGGTCGGTGGCCGGTTCGGTCCTATTGGATTAGTTGGATCATGAGAAGGGATGGTGTGGAAGGTTATGATGGAAGGTGACAAGCTTGACAAATGAAGGTGATAAGCTTGACAAATGAAGGTGACAAGTTTGGCAAATGAAGGTAAGAGTGTGACAAGTGGTACTGACGATAGAAGGTAAGGATGATAGAAGGTAAGGATGACAGAAGGTAAGGATGATAGAAGGTAAAGGTGACAGAAGGTAATGATAGAAGATAGCGATGGGGGATGATGGTACTAAGAGAAGGACAAATGGCTTACGATTGGTCTGTTATTTTGTTGGCAGGTTGAAGCCTTGCAGTTCGAAGGTTGGTAGGTCGAAGGTTGGCAAACATGGAGGCAGGGTGGGATTAAAATATCAGATGGGAATGTGATGGGATTGAAATAGAAGTTGGGAATGTTATGGATAATGGGAAGAAAAGATGGAAGAAAGGTTGGGAGCTGGGATGGGAGGAAGAATTGGGATGTGGAAGTTGGGAAGAAAAGTTGGAAAGATGAGCTTGGGTAGGAAATTCCACACACTTATATAGATTTCCAGAGGGGCTGCGTCGACAGGTCCAGTGATAGGTAAACAAATGATGTCAATACCTGGCAACAGTACTGCCAAACATCCCATTGGTCTCCCACTGTTTTGATTTGGTCGCCCCGAGCAGCCCTACAGCAGAGCCGCACTTAAAAGTAACCACCGCAACAACGCAGGTGCCTAGCAAACACACTAGTGAATTTTTGGTTGGACGTACTGTGGCATAATACCATAATACCTAGGTAGGTATGCAATGAAAGTGGAATAACCGAGGGGCAAGATTCACCAAGTTAGTGCCTTAGGAGACCAGTCAATGTTTGGTCAAGGGACCCAAGCATCTTGGTAACCACCTAAAGGTAAAATTCTCGCATTGTTGCAAATTTCATCCAAGTACACCTTGGGTAATACATGTACTCGATAACCCCTGAGTAATATTAGCTGTCTTCCGTAGGCTGCAATTGCATGTGACCCATCTTGTTGCTGTACGTTTTCGAGATGTCACAGTAATTGATGCATCGATTTTAGGAATCCTTTGACCTCAACACAGCCTAACACAGCCTATAAAATATACCTAGAACCATCTTTTCGTACATTCCACCACTTTCAAAGTTATGTGTGGTTGATAGAGGTAATCATGTGACTGAGATGCTCGTTGTTTGCTCGACGGGTAGCTGCGTCTGTCCCATAGAGCTACTCTACACCTTCCATCCTTATGACTCCTACACATGCACCTTACATACCAAAACAACATCAGAGTCAAACAAAAACAACAGCAACGAAATCCGAATTGGTGTAGTGGACAACATGTGGGATTCTCATTCCCGAGCCCGGGGTTCGATTCCCCGATTCGGAGTCTCTTCTTTTGAACTTGTTTTTATGACCACCCTCCTCACTTTATCTCATTTTGGTGTTTGAACATCTTTTACATAGCTACCTTAGGTAGCTATGTGTAAGGCAATTAACTAACTGTAAGGGGCCAAATTCACGGCAAGTATCCCAGCATAATTTTCGCATAAGAAGAAGAAGATAGCATTTGTGACTATGAGCTATATTCTTGAGGCAGGCATACTCCTCCCAGTCCTTGTTCAGCAATGTATTGCAGATACGATGTCGCTAGAACGAATTTTACCTCTGGGGTGCCAATACCTGAATAATAATTCAGGGACGTCAGGGATTCGGCTCTATCTTCGTACTTATAAAAGCCACAAGTACAAGTACGAATGAAATACCTACATAATTATTCTACACCCGCCAACGAGTACATGCAGGACTCGATCGCTGCGGCCACGAACAGCTCTAGGTCGGGCTGTCGGTTAGTTCTCTAACTATAGTACTGCATGAAACACATATAATTCATACAAGTCACGGCGAAAATAACCTAAAGGAGCTCGAATAAAATTGGGCGAGGAATCAATAAAGTACTAGACGACTACGTCGCCCGCCATGTAACAGCGTTTTATATTTATCGCTACTGATAAGCAGACCCCTCCTCATAGCCCGCAGTTGCGCCTCGTGCAGATGGTAGTCTCGTGGATGTAGCGGAGCTTCCCGCCCTCGACGCGGATGAAGTTGGTGCTGGGGGTGCCGTCGGGCTTGTCCTGGTCGATGAAGGGGAAGTCGTTGAAGATGTCGAGGCCGCCGACCTCCTCGTCGATGACGTAGCGGCGGTTGCCGATGGTGAACTTCTCGGGGAACACGGGCATGTAGCACGTGTTCTGCTTGGTGTTGCGGGTGTCGGTGTAGGAGCCGCCCTCGAGGCGGGCGCAGGGGGTGCCGTACGGCACGCTGACGCTGCCGTCGCTCCAGCTGTCGAGGTACGCGTCGCCCGCGTGCTGGATCACCTCGCGGCTGTCGCGCTGGGCCTCCGGGATCACGTCCCACGCCTCCTGCTTGTTCCAGTACAGCTGGCCCGTCGCGTTGAAGGCCCAGTCGCCGTCGTCCGCGACGACCGACTGGATCGTCGTGATCTTGTCGTCCGTGAAGAGCATGCGCGTGGCGATGACGTACGGGTGCGCGTTAGTCGCCGCCGAGATCTCGGTGAAGGTCGCGCACTGGGTCGCGTCGTGCAGGCTGCGGTTGAAGTCGACCTTAATGGGCTGCGACAATACGCCCGCCTTGATGTCCGTGACCACGTCGTTCTCCAGGTAGCTGACGTTGCTCGACAGCGCTGCGATGCTCAGGTCGCCCGCGACCACCGCGTTGACGTACGACGCCGTGGCCTCCTTGAGAAACTCCCGAGTGCAGGCTGCCAACGCCTGAGAGGCGAGGCCGACGGACGCTAACAAAACCGAATAGATCATGGCTACTTTCTCTGTCGGGATAATTCAAGGGTGTGGAGTTTGTCTCGCCTCCGAGCGCAAGCTTCGAGATGGCCGCCTCATTTTGTATAAAACAGATAGGGGAAAAGGAGGGGGGCTTCTAGACGTTGCCGCAGATCGACCCTCATGGGCCTATATTCCCGGCATATATTTTCGCGGTACTTATAAGCAAGGTGGGACGTACGGTACTGCGATTCGCACCGCTTAGAGTCGTGGAGTCATATTTAGCCGTCATCTCTGCAAGATGATCCGGACAGGCTGAGCCGGTAGTCAATTTCGATGAGCTCCTACTATAAGCTGCGGCAAGAGGAGATAGCAATGCAAGATGCGTCCGCTTACTTGCCTGGGCCCCAGCGTTGGCTCGCCAAGAGGAGTTGTCGATGGGGGGTCATCGATGCATCTATTGCTAAGTCTAAAATTGGCAACTCACACCATACGACTGGAGGCGGACGCGCAAAACGTAAAAGCCGAAAGCATCAATCTCTAGTCAAGAATGACAGTAAATGGTAAAGAATACGGAGCTCCTGGATGGATAGGTAGTTAACAAAAGAGTTCTGACGAAATTGCTTCGTTCGTAGTCATCGCGACCAGATTTGCCTTATCGCCGTTAACAAATTCGGAAATTTTCGGAAATTCCAGTAGCACTAGAATGTATAGGTGTGTTTGGTACATCAGATGCTTTACGTATTCACCGAAGCCAAGTGCTCGTTTGAGCATGGGCTCGTCGTGGATTGTCGAGCTGTCATTTCGGTAGACTCGACTTATCGCCGACCTATCTTCAATCACTTGCGGACGACGGGATATACATCGTGTGGTACAAATCCATCAGGGTCCGAAGCAGATCCGGCTTTGAAGTCTGGCTCGGTGTTCAAGACTCGGCCCGGCGCTACGGGGGGTGACGGAGGTGGTGTCGTAGTGTTGGGATGACACACTAAAGACTAAAGCGTTACGGCGCTAGAGGATCGGGTCGGATGGATGTAGTTTCGGTTCGTCAAGGCTTGCGACAGTTTCCCTTCTCATCCATTGGCCGGCCGTAAGCTCCGGCTCTAGGTTCCTTATGGTTTTCTTTGCGGCTGAACTTGTCATCCAAGGTGTCTAGGTACATTAAGCGCGTTGAATCTTCTCAAGCGGTTATCCACGAAGATATCTACACAGCCTGGCTGACTAAACACCTAACATGAACTTAATTGCCTAGCTGACGTAAGCTGATGCTATACATGGCGGGGGCTGGCATGGAGCTGAGAAATGGGGCTTTCTAAAAACGAGAACCGCTCGAATGGAATATTTCGCGTGATCAATCACAGTAGGTAGGTAAGCAGCATTCTAGAAGCATTATTCCTATTATCTGAACCCGCGAGGCTACGTTTGCAGACATCTCATCTAATCGATTTCGAATGTTCACATATGGACAATCAGCGGATGACGTACGATTACGGAGAAACAGAAGGCCTAGAGGCGGTTGTTCGCCTTATCTAACGCCGTCGGGAGAATCATTATGGGCGGCTCTGACCTTACGCTTCAGCTGGGGTCAGACAACCAATAGTTCGCTTGATATACCGTCCGCTGTGTGACAAAGCTGATAGACGCGAACCAAGTGGTGTGCTGGGTACCCGCGTAAGGGGCATGGGAGATACTCCGTCGCCGAAACTGGTCGCGAAAAGAGAGACGAGAGCGCTCGTACTATGCATGACTAGCCGAATCCTTTGGGGTCTTTCCCATGGAACACCAATCGGCCATGATAACCCGCAAGATACAAGAAGGGGGCTTTCTGCCCCTGAGAGTCGTTGAGTAGGGGGATGCGCATTTTCTTGTCTACCTATGATCAAAAATGAAAGAAGTAATCGAACCGACCACGGGCGGACCAGGATACAAGCCGAAGGTATTGATCGTTGGCGCCGGGCTTGGCGGCCTGACCCTTGCCCAAGTCTTTCGAAAGAACGGCATTCCGTTCGAGATCTTTGAGAGAGACGAGCATGAAGTTGCCCGAGCTCAAGGATGGTCTCTTACTATGCACAGGTAAGTGTCGCATTTTCTAGATTATCGCAGTAATTGTAGCATCTAGAATCTAAGACCGATATTCAAATCATCAGCGTCCTGGATGAGCTATTCAAGGCCTTCCCGGATGATATGCCCAATTTCAAGGAGTCGGTCCACCATCTCAACCCCCTCAACTTAGAAACCCAGGTTGTCTTTTATTTTCACAACGACCGTCTTGGCACGGAGAACTCCCCTTCTACACCAACATTGCGAGCAAACCGCTTGCTGCTCCGGAAGTGGCTGGCGACCAAGGTCAACGTCCAGTATGGGAGAGTTGCCAACAAGATTGAGAGGGTAGGCGACAAGATGGTTGTTACCTTTAATAATGGTACGACCGCAACAGGCGACCTTGTCGTCGGTGCCGACGGCGCCAACAGTATTGGTAAAAATCCTCAACGCAGAATTAACGTCAAACGACGCAATCTTTCTAATGAACCGATAGTCAGAGAGCATGTTCTCGGCAAGCCGAACAAGGAAGTGCTGAGACCCGTTCCCATCAGCTCGATTACCGGAGAGACTAAGCTGAGCGGGGAACTATTCGCGAAACAACTAGAGATCGCCCACAGCATGGCCATCATACCAATTACCACCGGGGACGCATGGAATAACCTATTCATGGGCCTCACCCAAGTGTCGCCCGACGGCCAATCCGGCTCATTCTTCTGGGTTGTCTCGTGGCACGACCCGCTCGCCCAGCAGACCGGCCGCATCGCGGTCAACACGCTGCCGCGAGACGAGCGGCTCGAGATCGCCAAGAGGATGACAGCGCACTTGGACCCCAAGTTCAAGCGCGTGCTCGAGGAGACGACCCCGGAAGGGATCCGGGATATCGGGTGGGTGCCCACGGACTGCCACCTGGACGAGGTCCCGCTGGGGCGGACGATACTGCTCGGCGACGCCGTGCATCTGATGATGCCGTACAAGGCCGAGGGCGGCATCCACGCGATGCGCGACGCGTTGCACCTGGGGAAGCTCCTCACCGAGCTCGAGACGCCGGACGACGCCGCCCTGCACCGCGCGCTCACCGCTTTCTACGCCGAGATGCTGCCGCGCGGCGCCGAGGCCGTCGAGCTCTCGCGCTACTTCCAGCAGAACTTCCGGAAGGACAAGACGGGCGTCAAGGCCTGGGGCCACCCCGTCAGGAGCCTGCCGGACGAGAAGCTGGACATTGGGCCGGAGGGCGTGCGCGGGATTACGAAGGGCATCTGCAAGCTGGAGTTGGTTCCGAGCATATGATGGATATCGGGCTCGTGTTATTGCTTCTTGGATGTTTTATGGAATATGGGTACGGTGGTTAGGATATGTCATAATAGGTTCCTTTCAAATACCATGCCAACCTTTTTATCGAGTGCTGCAGCTGTCGAAATTGATATTAAACCTAGGTACTTGAAGTGAAATCCAGGAAATTATAGTATCAAAGCTGGATGCGTCCTGTCTCGAATATCTCAACTTGACCTCCTCTTCCTCTGTGGGCCTCTGGCGATTATGGTATCGCCATACTCTTCATCGTCTTCGTACTCGCTGCCCTCGCTATCCAGTACGATCGTCCTCTTCTTTTCCTCTTTGATCTGCGTCTGTATCTGTGGCCACGTCTTCGTCATGCCGTCGATCCGATTATCTATCAGGCTCCTCAGACCGCGCTCGACCGTTTTCAGGGATCCCAGCTGTCGGGTGATCGGATCGTCCTCGGGCAGTTCTCCGTATATGAAGCGCAGCGACACCGAAGCCTCGTTAAGTTTGGACAGGGCCCCGTAGATGAGCTCGACGGACTCCGGGACGAGCGCTCCGCGTTTCCGCTCGGGACTGGCGGCCTGCGAGACTTGGGGACTACATCCATACGATGGTATCAGTCTTCCCACTCTTCGACTATATGTAGATGCAGTAGTATACTCACCGACTCTTTTCTCTCGCCGTAACAGGTTTAGTAGACTCCCTGATTATTTCCCGTATCTTTCTCAGCAGCTTGGGCAGCAAGATTTCCTCCTTGTAGTCCAGTTTTTCCCGCGTCTTGATGCCTTCGAAACGATCGAGGTCTAGCTTTTCTAGAACGTCGTCGATGTTGCCATATGGATCTTGCGTATTCATATTGATATGCTCTCGGATCTTGGCGACTTGATCCGCCTGCCAATAATATCTCTTTTGCCTCGTGTGCAGATATACATGCTCGCCAAAGACCAGATCCTTTGGCGTCCTGTCTAGGCTTCGCAAGGCCGGGAAGTAATGAGATGAGTCTGTGGCCATGGACACGATGTTGAGTTATTAGTTAGGGTGGGTGGAAGTTGATATTGAAGTCCAAGAAATGACTGGTGATTAGAGGATCAGAGTCGTATTTTGTAGCCCTCAATGACAAGGCCATCCATGCTATGTTTCAAGCAGCAAACGGAGCTCTCAAAATTTCATCACTTCACAAAACGGATAGGTGCAGAGGTGGCTACGTTGATGGCAAAAGATTTTATAAATACTGTGTTCTCATGCTGTAGGGTAAAGTATGTATGTCTATTCCAATTAGGTAGCTGTGTCTAGTAATTGGGTTACGCTCTATTGCTCGTACAGTTGCGGAAACTGAGCTTAGTAGAGTTGTAAGATCTAATGTGCATCATCTCTTGTCTCAAGGTAGGAGAACAACGACTTTGAGACCTGCTTGCATCATTTACGAAGGCCACATGCAAGTCAGCTCTGAAGATGTTGCATAATGGAATCTAAGTAGCTCTAATCCGCTTCACGTGCTGAAGACGGAAGTTGTGGCCCATCAAATGTAGTTACTGCAGATCGTCAGGAAACCCAACGTGCTTGGAATTGACAGCAACGGATTATGAGTACCATTGCGTTCACTGTTAAGAAGACGCATGAAAAGCAAACTCTGTATCGAGGACACATACATGAGCAGCCTCCGCTCAATTGTGGTATCAAGACTCCATAACTCCCTTGCTTATGTGAAACGCAGAAGGAACTTGAAAGTCAGCGTTGGAAATGCTGGATCCGTCACGGCAATCTCATGATTCACCGCTAAACCCAGTCCTTCTCTCAGAGTCTTGTCTAGGTTCGGTTTCGTTTGTTCCTCGATGCTGGGAGGGAATTGCATGTACAGCGTTTTGCCTTCCGCTCTGATCGAAGGCTTCTTCAGTTGCAAATCAGGTTTGGTAGCGAAAGACTCGAGGAGTTCTCTAAGAGTCCAGTTAGGATCGACTTGTAACGGCTTGGCCATCTCGCCGCATACGGCACAGTCGTCTCTCTTGTCGTATTTGAAAGTATTCGTGTAGATACTATCATCGCCAGAGTACATCATGTAGCTCTCTTCGAATCCGAGGGCCGGAGCAGCAGCCGTGGCGATCTTCATGGCTTCATTACAGCAGCTAGCAGCAATGATGGCGTTGGTAGACGCTATGGCTGGGATAATGTTCTTGACCACACCCTGGGTCAATGAGTAGGTAATGCCAGTGATGCCGAATTCTTGCGCTCGTGCGAGTGCTTTCTGATAGAGCCAGGTAATGTGCTCGGGGTCATCTTTGTCGAGGGTCGGGAAGGGCTTCTCTTGGTCCCAGGCGATGATATGGGCCCACTCGATACAATGTTCTGGCTGTCGAGGGATGGTGGCTAGAGTGCACAGCGGCACTGCTGCTCTCGGGGTGTAGAGGTCCAGTTGGCACTCGATACAAGGGGTCAGGGTAGGGAATACAACCCTGGTTTGTCCTTTAAATCCTACACTCAGTCAGATTATATCCCCTCTACAATATTGGTGGTGGAGATCTCGATTACCTTCTGTACCGCCGTCGATCAGTGGCTTGAGCGAATCCTGGTCATCCATGTCAACCATATTTACGAGCGTCGCGTTGATCCATCTTCGTGCTTCGATGCTGTCGAGACCGCAAACGATCAGCTGAAACTGCATGTAGAAATCTTCGTCGAAGTCTTGTATTTTGCAGTTGTGTGGTGTGATCTTAACGCCCTTGACGCGCTTCTCAACGAAGTTGGCGGCGACTTCTGCTTTGAACTTTCCCACGTCGTCTTTGCGGAAGAGGAATTGACGGTTGAGGTTGGAGATATCGATGGTGTCTAGTACGAGATACGTTCGTTAGCTTTTTGGCGGGCATTAAAGGAGACGGCCAGGGAAGTGGCGGAAGATACCAACCCATATCAATCACATGAATGTTCTTGAAGCCGGAGAGGGCCAGGTTCTTCAAGATCTCGCATCCTAGACCACCAGCGCCGATGACTAGGATCGTGGTCTTGTCCAGTGTCGCGAGTGCCTCTTCACTGACATCTAAGTCCTGATTGAAAGGCCCTGGAGTGCGGCGGATGTGGTCCAGGTATTTCCATCTTGAGGCACCACTGCCTGTCACATCGGCCGCCATATCCGCTTTCTAGTGTGTTGCGTACCTACCTGGTATGGTAAGTTAACAGAGCTTGGGTAACTGTCGTGGAGATGTTTGGTTAACCGTTTGATGTCATCCTTTATCGTCGATAAGGATGTTTCGGGGCGCTAAAGAAAGTGAGATGACGGGATGAACAGGGATTGCGGGGCTTAGTTGCTTTGTACCTGCATAAACACTATTTCGTTTGAAGCATACCTAAGTAGGTACTCCGGATAATCCAACATGCACCAAGAAGAAGGCGAAGTTTTAAACTTCCCAATGTTGCCTGCCTTCGTCGAATAATCTATTCCATAAAACTGAAGACATAGCATATGGGCAAACATCTGAGCTGCGTTCGTCTTCTAAAGAAAATACGCCGCATATAAGTGAGCTGCAGGCATGCTGACCTATGCCCTGGGGGATCATTCGGATGCAGAGCAACACTGACCCCGGATGATGCAATCATTCCCGGCCCTCAAAACAACATGGAGCAACTATTCACTCCAGTGAGCCAGACTTACCGGAAGCCAAGTCAAGATGAGTTATTGAAACCCTCCACGCCTTCTAAACCTGTGACAGAGACGAGGACCGAGTTTCGTGGTTCGTCACCAGAGCAGGCTCTAGAGGCGCTAAAGAGCCAGCCAAGTTATGACACTCTTATTTCGATACTCAAGTACCTACAACAAGGCTTACGGGGCAAGCATGCATTTGATATCCGAAAACCCTCTCCTCAAAGCGCGCAGATTATACACGTGTTAGTCACAGAGATTGTCCCCAACTACTGGACTGTGTTACAAGATGCGTCCGCAGGGCAAGATAGAGGCGATGTAGATCTGCTAGTTTCCTGCGTACGGAGCCTCCCCGGTATCAATGCTCTACTGGCATATTTACGTGCCTTACTAAAGGAGACGAAGACGGATCCCAAAGCGCTGAAGAATTCCCATGTTGTTTTCAATCTATCTTCCACGCTGGCGCTTCTTTCTAAGCTGCTTGACGCCGATAATGATTTGAGAGCTATATGGAATAGCATCCGTTCCTTGGAAAAATCCACCCAAATCCGGCCTATGCGCCAAGAGTTCGTATCGCTCTTCACGAGTGGGAGGATCGTCTCCCTATCTGCAGAGGCAGAGGACATCTGCCGTCATGCTGATCAAATGAAGCACGATGTATGGATAAGCAATACCAAGTCATACATTGACTGGCTTGGTCGGAACGTAGTAGAATGGGCTCAATCTGAGGCTGATGAGGATGACCTCAAGCTATGTGCTGAAATATCAGTAAGGGCGAGAAGGTTGGGAAACTCAGGTAGGTCTTGTTCGTTGTTTGATGAAATGTTTACTAACTGGCTCTCAAGAAAATCTCATACATGCGCTATTCGCAGGACTACTACTAGGAGGTGACAATGCTCAAAAGGCGTTTACGAAAATTCTAGACTATTCCGCGCCTCTCGAGCAGCGAAAGATCCTTGATATGGTCCTAAAGTTACTTTCAGATAAATATCTGAATTTAGTAAGTCAGGATGATGATGATGGTGCTACAAATCACGCCCCTATTATATGGGCTGCAACTGGGGCTCTGGGAGCTCTAGTGGGGGATGACGAAACACGGAAGAGCAGTCTCATAAACTGGCTAACTAGCGGATCTGGAGCTGGCATTGGGGAGAGCTGCAGTATTAGGCGGGCTGCTGTTGCTGTCTTCGCTGATGATAGGGAATCGATGGCGGCGATCCTAGAGAAGAGTCTGAGCCAATTCGGAGATCAACTATACATCAAACATGCGCCATTGCTGCAACAAGATGGTAATGCCAAACACCTCTAAATTTCGACTACCAAAGCTAACAATGCGAATAAGCTCACACCCAAGTATTACTCCTCAGTGCCGGTTACGTTCACCGGCTCGCGCCGATCAAGCTTACCATGCTGCTAAGATCTAGTTCATACCTGAATGCCATCTCCAATCGAATATCTGCGCCACAGAACCGTGCCCGTTTCCTAGGGATGGTGGTCGGAGAGGCGCTTTCTGGGCTCGTACACAGCAAGGAGACGAAGCTTGATTTCAAAATGGACGAGATGGATGCGGATGAAGCGAAGTGGTATAAGTCCTTGGTCCAAATATCCGATAAAGCAGGTCCCTTGAATCCGCTGAGAGACTCTTTCAGCTCAACGAAGCCTGCAAACATAACCAAGCCGACAAGGCCGTCAAAACTCGCAGCCCAACGACCCGGGAAACTACCAACCCAGTCAGGATTCATCATCGAAGAGATTGAAGATGATGAAGACGAAGATCCAGATTTGATGCCATATGCGAAACCCGACTCCGACGCCGAGGATTCGGATGATGACCCGACGCTCATCAATCGAAACAAGCCTAAGGCCCCTGTCTACATCCGGGATCTCATTTTATATTTCCGAGATATGGAAAACTATGATCGACAGAAGCTAGCTTTGACAACAGCCCCTACCTTGATTCGTCGAAAAGCGAATTACGGTACCGAGGTTAGCTCTCATGCAGAAGAGCTTGCCACTCTACTCGTCGGCCTGCAGGATAAATATGACCTTGACAATTTTGATGACCTTCGCCTCCAAGGAATGCTAGCCATTATAGTTGCACAGCCGAAGAAATTGGGACAGTGGTTCGCGAAGACGTTCTTCGATGGCGACTACTCGCTGTCCCAGCGCGCATCGATACTCGTTGTGCTAGGTCTCGGGGGTCGTGAGATCGCTGGGTTTGAGAAGTCTGACTACGCTTCTACAACCCAATTCGCCTCCAAAATACTTCCTGAAAAGGTTGAGAAGCACTACATAACACCATCATCAGGCAGACTTCAACAATCAACGTCGAGCCTGAAGCCGCTTCCTCCTAACGCCCTCGACAACCTCGCTCAAGATCTTTCTCAAACCTTCCTCGCCCCGCTAGCTGCGGAAGCAGCAGATGCAACAACGGGACCGGACGCCCTCAAACTCTCATCATTCACCTCGCGTCTACAATCACAATCCCATAACATTACCAAGGGCAAAGCACGGCCCCGTACGCGCGCTATTCCCAACACGACTGCCTCGCTTATCGCGTCGTCGTTCTTCTTTCCCTTAACATCCCGCTTCCAAGCCGCGATGCATTCCGCATCCGCCGCGATGCGAGGCATCCTCTTCCAGCCGTACCTATTAACACTGTACCTCAAGACGCTCGCCTTGCTTCTGCACGCCGCAGGACCTAGCACGCTCGCTCTGCCTCAGATGACGACCGAGTTCTGGGACCTACTTCTCGGTGTTAGGGGCCAATGCGTTGGTGACTTGAGCATTACGCAGGCGGTGCTATTTGGGCTGATGGCTCTGCTAGACGTGAACGAGAATGACATGCGTGGTCTCTGCGAGAGACACGGCCGCGAAGTCGTCGAGAGCGTGGAGTGGACGAGTGGCGTTTTTGGTAACATCAGAGGAGGTGACACCGGAGAAGGGGGTGGCGAGGAAAACGAGGTCAAGATGTTGGCCGCGGGTGTGTTGATCAGGCTGCGGGAAGCAGTCGACAAGTACCAGGCTCTACTTATGGGGGATATGATAGGTTTTACGTAGGTACGCAGGGAGGGTTTACCGCGCCAAAAAGTATTGATTGTTGCTATTCCTAACCCAGGCCGAAGAGCAGTCAGAGTCTGGCCTTCCAGACTTTGTTTGGAATTCTGCAACGTCTCCCCGAACAGCTCCTGACGGAGATAATATCTGCCGCTACTGCTGCATGTCTTACTACTACATCATATATCCATAATCTTGTTTATCCTCTCCCTCTAGTTACAGCGCCACAAGTTCACTATCGGTTAAGTATAACTGTTGGGATATATGGCTATTGGTGTGTGTGGTGTGTGTGGCACGTGCGCGGGGAGGCTCCGCGCACGTGCCAGGGCCACGCTAGCCAATCGCACA
>MU376436.1:0-25189 GCA_022495205.1 Hypoxylon sp. FL1150 | reverse complement strand
ATATAAATTATAAAAAAAAAAAATATAAAATTATAAAAATAAATATATATATAAATATAATTTAAATAAAAATATTAAAATAAAAATTATATAATTTAAAAATTAATATATTTTACATTTATAATAATATATATATATAAGGCATAAGGCTTTTTTAGATATACTTATAATTTATTTTTCTAATATAATTATTATGACATTTATAATTTACGTTTTATTTTAACATGCACTTTTGTTTTTGCTAGCATAGGAATTGCCGGGTACATTGTCAAACACGTCTGTCTCAATTACGCTAGATCGTCGGACATTGAAATATTCACACGCCAGTGCGGTTGCTAAGTGCTGTATACAGGCGCTATATCGATTCTCGCAAGAGAATCGTTACCAGGAATGTTCATCGAGAACGCAAGGCCTCATATTTTTCGGGACACCTCATTTCGCCGAATCCAACGAGAGAAATGCCATCGCACTGAGTGGAATCCTTCGATACGAGTCAAGTAGCTCTAAATGGCCCCCAACCATGACCAAAGACGATTTTTCATCCTTAGTATATAACGCGTGGCGTTTCGATGAACTCAAACTGAACTGCAAGATGCTATGTTGCTACGAGTGCATCCCTATCAAGACAGGTGGTTTTGTTAGTGGTTTTAACAAACGATCAGTCACGGTACGTACCTACCTGAAGATTGCGTTTGAAGGCTGCTTCAATCCAAGAATGCTAATAAACCGCACGGAGATGGTGGACGAGAAAATGGCCTCAATTAAATCAAAGCATATTGAAAGTTTTCCCATCGACACAAAGCTACCAAACCTCCTCGATAGTACTGACTGCGTAGTTCATCGACATGTCTCAGACTTTCTCCATTAAGTGATCCAAGAGTGCAGGCATGAAGGGACGAATAGCCAAGCCATTGGGGTAGATCCCGTTACTTCTGACAACTCAGGCAGTCATGCGTTGCCTGTGTCAAGCAACTTGGAGTCACTGCGGAGTGGTAACGTTCCATGTCTGTCATACCCGACAAGAACATGTTTTAGGACCATAAAGCTGAGGATTTTGCTAATATATGAAAGGCCCTACTAGTCCTATCATAACCGTGCCTCGTCTTGCCTCAACAAACCTCAATCCCCATGAGCCTACATCTGCCCAGTTATCTATATCTATCTCGCCGCCGGTGACCTCCGGGGGAAGTCCAGACCGGTCTTTTGAGACACCCAGCAGACAGCCATCATCCTTCCAAACAATGGGTACCATAAACGGCTTAACATTATCGTCGGAATCTGATCAGGGTTTCGTTTTGCTACCGAAGGTCGATAGCACGAAAAACTTCCCAATCGTTCCCAAGGTGGTGGAATGGATACAAGTGGGTGCCTGCCGCCAACCAAACTTCGACTTCCGTGGCCGCGACGATTTGATCGAGAAAATGAAAAACAGGCTGCTACGACTGTCGCAGACTGAGTTGACTAGTATATCTCGACCAAATGCATTTGTGATCTGTGGGGCTGCTGGTCTGGGGAAAACGCAAACAGCTTTACATTTCTTCCATTCGTTCAAGTCCCAATTCGACGTCCGATTGTGGATACAAGCAGATAGCAAAGAGAGTTTGTTCGTTGCATTCAAGGAGATCTCCGCCAGACTTAAGCTAGAGTCTCGAGCTGAAGCGCAGGATGCTGTGCTCAGTAGAGAGTTGGTAAAAGGATGGCTCATGGAGCCCTTCCAAAACTTTACGAAAAAGGATGGGAAGCTAATGAAGTGGCTTCTCATAATTGATAATGCCGACAATCCGGACGACGTTCTGGACTTCTGGCCCTACGATGGACAAGGCTCTATCGTCATTACAAGCCGAAACCGAGGGGCCATGACGCAGAACTATTTCGGCGACTGCGGTGCTGAACTTTCTGTGTTGAATAGTGACGAGGCAGCCGCTTTACTAAGACGTCTTCTGGAACGAGACCGCCGGCCACATGAGTCGCCTGATATTCTTCGGAAAGCTGTCGCGAAACTTGAGTATTGGCCCCTGGCGATTGCGCAAATGGCAGGAATCATAAGCCGACACAAGCTCTCCCTTTCCAAGTTCCTGGAGATATACGAGAGCCGAGAACACCGCTTGATGTACCACTCAACCAGAGTCGGTAACTTACACGGCGGATATACACTGACCTTAACTGCTGCGTGGGCATTGGAGAACTTGAGTCCGGGAGCTGCTCAACTTCTCTCGGTTATCTCCATGCTAGCACCAGCGTCGATACCCGAGGAGATTCTAACCACAACTCCGGAGAGGACAAAGTTATCGGGCTATCCTTTGGATAGTGGTTCTTATTCCCGAGAAGTCGAGGCCATTGAATCCCGTTCAATCATAACCCAACAAGCAGGCGATCGCGCGCATGACCCGGTAGACCTCTCTATCCATCCACTCATCCAAGAAGTCGTAAGGGGCCAACTTCTCAAGAGTGACGACGAAGTTGCATCGGTTTTCAGTGCAAGCATAGGACTCATGACGGGCGTCTGGCCGTTCGAGACACTTCCGTTTTACGGTTTCCATGACTTCGACCGTGTTGAGAGACGAGAGCAGTGCGACAAGCTCCTACCACATGTTACACAACTAAGTCGACTTTATGAAACACTGCCAGAAGAAACCAGGCGGAAGTGTACTTCCGTCGATTTTTTGAACATTCTTAGCGAAATTGCATGGTATGTTTTACTGAATAAGAATTCCAACCTAAAACTTCAACTCGATATACACTAACAAATATGCTATTTGAACAGGTACCAGTATCAACGCTCTAACATGGACGAGTCATTGGTGTATATCCAGTTAACCTTGAAGATCTTGAAGAATGAGCCCGATAGTCATCCGCAGATCCGAGCAGGGCAGCTTGGGACGTGGAGCAACATTGCCATGGAGATCAACCAACCTGAAGTATCACTCCAAAAGAACTTCGAGGCCCTGGAAATTAGGGAGAGGATATTCGCCGAAACTGGGGTGTTCAATTCGCAACTAGCGGCTAGCTACACCGAAACCGCACGCTCCATGATGATGAACAACATGTTCGATAAAGCTAAAGGGCTCATTGAAAAATCTATCGAAGTCCGAAAGAAAATGCCACAGTTCTCGAGACTTCAGCTCTACAGCCCCTGGTACTACCTATCATTAATACACTTACACGAGGGAGAGTATGAGAAGGCTGCCTCACTGGTACTGGACGCACTGAGGGAACGAGAAATGGAATTCGGGCGGGACGATTGCGAAAGCAAGCGGTCAGTACTTACCTAACTCACATCGAGAGACAAGGGTTTTCCAAGACAGGATGCTGATACTTAACAGAACTGGGCTATTGCTAATATGTCTCGGCAACATTTATGGCAAACTAAATCTCCACAAGGAAAGTTTTGAGTATCATCAGCGAGCTCTCATCCAGTTCCAAGCTGCCGGGGGTGAGGATGACCTAGATACCGCCAACGCGTATTACAAGGTAGCATCGCACTATGTGAGAAATAAAACGCCCGATCTCGCACAGTAAGCTTCCCCTATTTACTAGTTTGCCTGTCAACACATCCACATTGCTACTTTACCACAGTTACTTACACCTGAGAACTTGTGCAGATTTGCCATTGAGCGAGCAATACAAGGACTGCAGAGATCAAGGTTTCACAGAGGAGAAGTCGCTCGCGCAATGTTCCTGCAGGCAAAAGTATTCTCAGAATCAGGCCAAGGAGATGCTATCACAACCCTACGTCAGAGCATAGACATCAGGCGCCAGTTGACTGAGAATGACACGAGAGCAGGCGAGGTATTGAAAGAATCTGACTTTGACGAGTTGGTTGTTATTTGGAGGAGATGATCGTAGAGGGATATCATGACATGTGCTGTCAACTTGCAGACAGCATGTGGGAACTAAATTCTGGCGTGTCCTTTGTTTTCATATCTCTAAAATATGCTCGTTGACTTGGTAATCAAATTCATTTGTACACGAATCGAAGCCGGCTATCTACGTTCACCCTCACGCTCCATTCGGCTCCCAACCCGGTGGCACGAGTTCGACGCCCTCGGGAACAAAGCCAGGGGCCACTATGAATTCCAATCACATTAGCAAGACGTCTCATTAGAGTTCCGACGAGTAAGTATTCCGTATGAGATTAAGCGATAAATTCTACTTACCAGTAGTCCCGACCAACGTCCACTTCCCATGAGACAGCGCGCTCTGCCACGTCCCCTTCGGGATCGCCACCTGCGGCTGCTGGCCATTAAAAACGTCCGGGCCGAGCAGCTTGGCAACGGGCGCCGCGCCGTCGTCGTTCGAGAGCGATAGCGTGAGCAGCGCGCCGGCGTAGTAGTGCCAGACCTCGACGGCGTCGACGCGGTGCCAATACGAGGGTCCGGCAGCGCCCTCCAGCAGGTAGTAGATCTCGGTGCTGGCCGAGCGCGTGCCGTTGTCGGCGCCGGTCCGGATGACCTGGTCCGGGTCCTCGAACGTCTGCATGTAGTACCCCTTCTCGTCGTTCGGGATCAGGTTTAGCTGCGCGACGATCTCGGCCGCGCTGCGCTTGCTTATCGGGATCGACGCGTTGTACTGGAACGGACTGGCGGCAGAGCCGGCGATGAGCAGGGCTAGCGGGCGAAGGAATGCCGACTTGAGAAGCATAGTGTCGTTCTGATCTCGAGTCGCACACGAAAACCCCAATGGGGAAGGGGAAGAGCTGAGCTGGAAACTCAGGTGTATAAGTACCTAAGGTAAATAAATGAGATCAGAGTTTACAGAAGGAAATTGTGGAAATAATTATTTAAATCCGTTATCGTAAATATAGCAAGGGTACGAAGTAAATGGTGTTAATGGCGAAGTACTCCGGCAAATCGCAATGAAGGAATAGGCATATGATGGAGACCTAATTGCGATATTCGGCTTTGCGATGGTGGCATTTGTTTTACTAGGTATAGCAGTGCGACTCTTTAGATGGGTTAATATTAAGGTTATATCTGCTGCGACTTGACGGCTCTCCATAACCGCCACGGAAGCTTCCAGCTGCTCTTGACGGTAAAAGGGTCGAAGTTCTGTGCTTCGAGCCTTGTCAAATAGTCGTCTGCTGGGATGCCTTCTAGGAGGACGTTGAATCCCCGACGTAGATCCCCTTTGGTCTCATCATCTCCGGGATTAGTCAGCGGATACTCGTGCTGCTCCTCACCGTGGTGCTCATACTCATGGCCAGGACTCTGCCCCGCGCGGAGGTTTTTCAGCATCTCCCTTGCAGTGATGAGATGGTCGTTGGCCCGAGTAGCAACCTTAAAGACAGCATCCTGAAACCCGTTGGCGTTCGGGCCTTGCCGATACACGTCCTCTTCCTTTAGGCCTGTTTCGGCCATAACATCCAGCGGGAGTAGTAGTACCGGATTCCTGCCGCCGCTCACTACACTAGACCCACTGGGCGACGTGACAGGCCTCGACCGGGTAGCTAAAAGTGGGATACCTCGAAGAACTGCCACTATGCCGCACGCCTTGCCAACGTGACTTGCCAAATGGTCCATATGCATGGATTGCATAGGGAGAGCTGCGAGGTTTGAATACATGAGTGTCGAGTATGTATTCTCTGCATACTCCTCCAGAGAAGCTAGACTGGCAAACGGCCGATTGTCCATGTACTTCTCCCGGGTATTAATCAGACGTAGCAACCAGAACTTGACTGCGCCGGGTGTCTCACCCGCCTCGGAAAGCTCTTGGATGACCTTGTATAGCAGAGTCATGATGGGTTCTTTCGGCGGCTTCCCCGCGAATGTGTTGTTGACAGCATCTCGCCAAAATTGCATCCGCAGTTGCCCGATCGTCGGGTTCGACACGAGCTCCGGGAGTCGCACTAGTTCGAGATTGAAAGCTCGCAATGCATCGTATGCATCCCGACGGGATGTAGGTAGGAGATTTCGGATCAGAAAGGCATTGTAGTCCGACTGTCTATTTAAATCAGTGCTGCTTTGCATTTGCAATGGTTTGTCGCAACATGAGAAAATCGTTGTACCTCAGCTGCGCAATGCAGTACTGTCTCGCTTTGTCCACCTCGGCATCAGTGACGAAGCTTCTTCGAGAGAATCGCGATGGATTTCGAGGCCATCGGAGGCCTTGGCGTGCGGTCCGAGCACGATACATTAAAAATGCGATTATTCAGACTGGTCCATGTTGATGCAGGAACCGAACATGGCGAGATACCTTAGGTACCCAAGGAGGTAGGTTATGTACATAATGTACATAGTAGAAATTCTGTGGGGTCTTTTCGGCCTGGCAGCCAGGGGCCGGGGCGTATCTGTAAAAATGACATCACCTTTTCGATGGGTCTTTCCCTTTATGAATTTTAATTGAAAGGCAGTCACGTGAGCATCTGCCAAAGTCGCGTCTTCGTTCTCCAATTCTAATTGAATTTGGGGTAGTTTTTATCGCGGCGCGTTTTCATAGGCGCTATCAAGGCTGTGTACTGTGGAATTATAGTATCGTCAACCTACCTCGTTGTTTCTTTTCTCGGTGGTCTTGTCCTTGTTTCCTACTGCTTACTGCTAGGGCGCCTTTTCCTTTTAGTCATTGGATTCTACTCTGCTGGCTAAGATTTAGGTATTCAGCTATCAATCAACCTCCAGGCACCCACGCCCACACAGACAACCCACCACCACCACCTCTATTGTGCCCACTGATACGTTCAATATGAGTCTGACTGACAGAGGAGAGCCTCCCAACAAAAGGAGGAAGTTCTTTACGAATCCAGAGGACAATAGTGATCCAACTTTACCTTCTCCACAGACCCAGTCGCCCCTCGCAGAGAGAACAGTCGACCATGTCACAAATCGGACGCCCAGAGCAAACGCCTTTAGCGCTATCTCAACTGCTCCTACCCCTACAACGCCAACGCCGGATCCTGTGGTAGGATTCGACGAAAATGCTTTCCAAAGTATCGTAGGAGACAAGATCGAATCGGAAGCCCTAAATATTATTGGCCGAAAATGCGGAAACGATCTCGAGCGCGCCGTCAATATGTATTTTGACGGCACATGGAAGAACCACCGTACCCCGACACCCTCGAATAACATCGCTGCCCTCTTCCCGTTTCGCAACTCCCCGGCAGTTCCAACCGATAGTCCCAAGGAATCTATCCCTCCGCCGATACCATCTACATCATCGCGATCCATGCCTGAGAGTCGCTACATCGGCGCCTTTGGTGTAGAAGGATGGGTTACACGAAGCGGGGCGAATCTGTTAAAACATGGGGATATTGTTAAGATCGAGCGCCAGAAGATCCAACCGCTGGGTTCGTCTGTCAAAACCAAAGGAAAGGCTGGTGCGCAGGCGGTGACTCCACGAATGAACTCTGCTGCGGCAAGGCGTGTCGATGTCATTGTGCGCTTTACTGATTCTCGTGGAAGGGAAATTGGGAGATTGGCTAAAGATACTTCAAACTGGGTTTCTTCGCTTATGGACCAAAAGGTCTGCAGGTTCGAAGGTAGTTGTGTGTACGCTCCGGAACGGCTGAGAACGAACGATACTGTATTCATACAACTACGTTGCTTCCTGCTACGATCCGCCTTCCAGAGCCAGGGGTTTCAATTGTCCGACAACCGTTCGACTGGCTTTTACGAAGAAAAGGAAACGACCGAGGAGCGCGATTTACGACTGCGACAGGTAGCTCTTGTGCGACTTTTCCAGGAGATCAACCTTACCCCGTCGCGGGGCAATGCGGCTGCGACTAAAAGCGCGAGGGAGGGCCTCCTGACCGCAGCTGAAGAGGCCGATAAGAAGAATAAAGACGCCAAATATTCAAACACTCCGAGTTCGTCTCCCCCATCAGAAGATGCTGAAGAAGGGCAGGAACTTGAGCAGGATCAACTTGACGCTCTCTACCGAAAGGCTCAAACCTTCGACTTTAATACACCCGAAGCCGAGCCAGCCGCAACTTTCAGTATGACCCTTCGGCCATACCAGAAACAATCACTACATTGGATGCTGGCTAAGGAGAAAGACCAGAAGAATGAAACGGCCGAGGCTTCGATGCATCCGCTCTGGGAAGAATATTCCTGGCCGACCAAAGATGTCGACGATCAGGATGTGCTCCAAGTTGAGGGTCAACCTAGCTTCTACGTGAACCCCTACTCTGGTGAAATGTCTTTGGACTTTCCTGTGCAGGAACAACACTGCTTAGGTGGTGTCCTCGCCGATGAGATGGGTCTCGGAAAGACGATCCAAATGCTAAGTCTTATTCATTCGCATAAGTCAGATATCACCATACCAAAGAGCGAGAGCGGCACTCTCGGCACTCTCAATAACCTGAGGAAAATGTCGTCAAATTTTTCGGGTGTTGTCTCTGCGCATAAAACGACTTTGGTAATTGCGCCAATGTCGCTGCTTGCGCAGTGGCAAAGTGAAGCCGAAAATGCTTCCAAGGAGGGCACGTTGAAATCTATCGTCTATTATGGTAATGAAAAAGCAGATAATCTGCAAGCCTTATGTTGCGATGCCAACATTGCCTCGGCCCCTGATGTCGTGATTACAAGTTACGGAGTAGTGCTATCCGAGTTTACTCAGCTTGCTTCCAAGAATGGGAATAGAGAGAATAACGGACTGTTCTCGTTGAATTTCTTCCGAATCATACTCGATGAGGCGCATTCCATAAAAAATCGGCAATCGAAGACCGCGAAGGCTTGCTATGAACTGTCTGCCACACACCGCTGGGTTCTTACCGGAACTCCTATCGTGAACCGACTAGAAGACCTATTTAGTTTGGTCCGATTCTTGAGGGTTGAACCATGGAATAACTTTGCATTCTGGCGGACTTTTATCACTGTTCCCTTCGAGTCGAAAGATTTCGTGCGCGCTCTTGATGTGGTTCAGACGGTACTAGAACCCTTAGTAATGAGAAGAACCAAGGATATGAAGACGCCCGAGGGGCTACCGTAAGTGTTATTTATCTGCAGCGAAACATTAGATCGCTAACTTTATTCAGCCTCGTGCCGCTACCTCCGAAGACAATTGAAGTCGTCGAAGTCGAACTTTCTAAGGCCGAGCGAGACGTCTATGACTATGTCTTCACAAGAGCCAAGCGCACCTTCTCTGCGAATTTCGAGAAGGGGACTGTTATGAAGGCGTTCACTACCATTTTTGCCCAGATCCTTCGCCTTCGGCAGACCTGCTGCCACCCAATCTTAGTTAGGAACCAAGACGTGGTTGCAGACGAAGAGGTTGCTGGAGCGGAAGCCGACGCGGCCGCAGGTCTCGGTGATGATATGGACCTCCATTCCCTGATTGAAAAATTCACTGCTACTACTGGTGATGAAAAAGATGCCAATGCCTTCGGCGCTCACGTGCTTCAGCAAATTCGAGACGAGGCGGTCAACGAATGTCCCATCTGTTCGGAAGAGCCGATGATTGATCAGACCGTTACTGGATGTTGGCATTCCGCCTGTAAGACATGTATCTTGGATGTTATTAAGCACAGCACCGACCATCACCAAATGCCGAAGTGCTTCAATTGTCGGGAACCGATTAACACTCGCGACCTGTTCGAAGTAGTTCGCCATGATGATGACCCGGATGCCTCAGATGGTTCTAATACGGCACCTAAGATTAGCCTGCAGCGTCTCGGATCGAATGAGTCTTCGTCGAAAGTCGTTGCACTGATGAAACAGCTGCGCGCGCTGCGTCGGGAACAACCGCGGATGAAATCGGTGGTGTTCAGCCAGTTCACGTCGTTCATGACGCTCATTGAGCCTGCGCTTACCAAGGCGAACATGCGATTCCTGCGACTAGACGGGTCGACAAATCAAAAGATGCGGTCAGCAATATTGGAAGAGTTCAAGCAGTCCCCAAAGTTCACGATCCTGCTGATAAGCTTGCGGGCTGGCGGCGTTGGGCTCAACTTGACACAAGCCAAGCGCGTCTACATGATGGATCCCTGGTGGAGCTTCGCCGTCGAGGCTCAGGCTATCGACCGCGTGCATCGTATGGGTCAAGACAACGAGGTTAAAGTATATCGGTTCATCGTCAAGGATAGCGTTGAGGAGCGCATGCTGAGGGTCCAGGATCGGAAGAAGTTCATGTAAGCTACTGTCACCCCTCCTCCCTTTCTTAACAAATTGATACTAACTGGTGCTGCCTCAAGTGCCACGTCATTGGGGATGATGACGGACGAAGAAAAACGACTTCAACGAGTCGAGGATATCAAGGAATTGCTGAGCTAAAGCTGAGCTTATGACGTATATATGCTACACGGGTTGCTTAACTCAACTACCTAGGTACCTACCTAGGTAGGTACGGATAGACGGGCATACCCCGAGGCATTTGGAGGGGGGAATCATTGCATCAGGTCGCATCGCGACGAGTTATCGGCGATGGAATAAAACTGATGATTGCAAATTTGCGGTAGAGCAAATCTACCATCTAGGTAGTCAAGCTTAGAGCACGCTACCAGCGTATGAATGCTCGAATAAACATGATAAATCCCGTAAAAACAATTGGTTTCAATTATGATACAATGTGAAGTGTATCTTATTCAGGGCATTTACAGTTTCAGCTCTATTTTTATCAGTTTCCCCATCCCATTCTCTTTTAATAGACACAAGTCTAGGTACCCAAGGTATTTTCCCCAACCAGCTTAAGATCTGATAATCTCGGCAAGTCTGTATATGCATCCCTACCCCCTCGAATCGTAGACTATCGTGTCTCATATATCGTAACCAGTTCAATGCGCTCTTAAATGAAAATATAGATCAGCTCACAACTCTCCCAATCGCTATCCAAAAACCAATACCAAGAGGCCGCTCCTACGGCTCCGTTGACGTCGTACTTCTGATGTCACTCACGTCATCGGCCGCAGGATCCCCCATCGACAACTTCTCATACTCGCGGAGCAGGTAATCGAGGGTGCGGCGCGAGGGATCGTTACTAGAGCTCTCAATGGGCACCAGCCACTGCGCCTGCACGTACTGCATCATGAGCGGGGGATCGTCGTCCGCGGCCTCGCCCGTCGGGGACCCGGTCCCGGTCCCAGAAGGGGGGGACAGGACGCGCGTGCGCAGCAAGTCGAGGTCGCTCGCTTTCATGCGGTCGCGCAAGAGTCTGTACACGAGAACCGCGATGTGGTAGTTGCGACCCTGGTCCCACAGCCCCTTGGCGCACAAGATGAGCGTCGAGCGCAAGGACTCGAGGTCCACGGGCACGGGCGGGCTACCCCCGCCGCGTGAGGTTTCGCCCGAGGTGTAGTGCTCCAGCCGCTGCAGCACGACGTCGCCGAGGAACACGAGCCAGTGCATCAGCAGCGGGTCGTACGACTCGAAGCTGTGGCGCAGGTAGTACAGGCGCAGCAGAGTCTCGAGCCGGATCTCGGCGTGGTGCACGATGCCCCGCCAGGCGGCCCCGAGGCTCGCGGCCGACGGCTCGACGGGCAGCCGCATGAGCCCGATCAGGACGCCGTAGTACTCGAGGTGGATCTTGATGTGGTCGGGCAGCACGACCTTGGTCGGCATCAGGGGCTCGGGCAGCCGCGTGAACCAGCTGTCGAGGCGCGCTTTGCAGTCGAGCACCTGCGCGACGGTCGACCGCGGCGGGCCCGCGTCCGCGTCCACGTCCGCCGCGGCGAACAGCTCCGACGCCATCGCGTTCATCAGGATCCGCAGCTCGAAGTTCGCCCGTATCACGTGGCCCAGGTTCGTCGGGTACACCGCCTGCCCCAGCGGGTACCGGATCCACGTCTCCCCGTACCACCGCGGGTCCTGCGCCGGGTCCGGCAGCGCGTGGTCCGGCGGGTCCCGGATGAAGGGCGGCCGCGTGAAGTAGAAGCGCTGCCACGCCTGCCAGCAGAAGAGGCCCCACGCGGTGAAGGCGCGCGCCCGCCGGACCTTCTCGTTCTCGGTGCCCGTGGTCGCGGTGAACAGGCCGATGCTGGTCGCCGTCGCCATCGCCTGCAGCAGGTAGGACGTGCCGACCTTGTCCATGGCGGTGGTGGTCGCGACGATGCTGAGGACGATGGCGGCCTGGATCGTGGTGAGCTTCGCCGAGTCCTTTTGACTCTCCACCTCCCACAGCCGCTTCGCTTCGGCGAGAAACTGGTACCCGAGCGTCTGGGGGACCCAGAACTTGGTGCGGTCCGGGATCTCGCGGCTCATGTGCTGGTGGCGTCAGCGGGGAGGGAAGAGAAAGAAATTGTCCGGTCTACGAGACTTACGCAGGCGGCCGCAAGAACGGCGTTAACTAGTAGAGACGAGCAGAAGCGTGACCGTCCGGAGCCCATGTCCTTGAGGAAATAATCCATCTGGAACGCGGCGGTCCACGGGTGCTGATAGTACAGGTAGGCGTTGAGGAGCCGCCGCAGGAGCTGATCGTCTGACGTCACCGACGTCCATTTCGAGACGGTGACGTTTGAAAAATTGGGTTCGACGACCTGAGCCGCATGGTAGGGCTTGAGGTAGCGGTCGTCTCCGTACCCCTCGCGCTGCGAGTCGTGGTCGAAGCCATGAGAGGGGGGCGCGCGGAAGGTGGTCTCGTAGACGAAAGAGCGCAGGTAGAGATTGTCAGGCACCAGGATGGAAGCGGGCATGTCGGACAGATAGGGGAACTCATATCGTCGACGGGTCTCCGGGGCGAGGGAGAGCTGGATAAGCAGATCGCCATCCCTTGCATGGCGGAGGATGGAGCCGACCTCAGCGCCCGACCGGACCCTCCTCAGGATCTCGAGGGACTCGGTCTCGGATTTGGACTTGAGCAGCCCGAAGAGTTCTTCGTAGGGCGTGATGCGGTTCTGCAGCTCACTGTGCTTCCGCTTCAGCGCTTGCGAGTGTGTCTCAGTCGGGGCGGTGGCGTATCGGCAATCGGTGCGATGCCGGACACAGAGGCTACACTTGGGGCGTTCTGCATTGCACTGCGAGGGAGGGTGGTTAGTGGTTACACGATTAATGTTTTCCAAGATTGATCGACGATGATGTACTACATGCGTTGTGTACTGAAAGGCAGGCGTTAGTCTAATTTTCGTCTTTTTTCTTTCCTTACTTTCGACTTCCTCTTCCGACACGCCTCGCAAGCGGCCGTCACCTGTCTCCTCCCTCTCGAGCCGGCTCCGGAAGCTCCCTTGTTCGAACTGCCCGCCGGCGCGGGCGCAAGAGGTATCAGTTTAGGTCGTTTTGAGGCGGAGTCGGAGCCATCTCTGTCTCTGTCGCTTCCAGACTCCATGCCTCCGCCTGAGACCCTTTTTCTCGAGTCGAACAACAGCGGAGGGGGATGTGACACGAAATGACGCCCCTAACCTGGCGTGCTGGCGATGTTGAGGGTGCCACTAAGCAAGCTAGACGGAGCTAGGGTATTCCCTCCAACCCCAAACGGCATAGGCGGAGTTTTCTCCGTGCCGCCTCAAGCCGGGAACGAACCCCTGAAGGATCTCCCCCTAACCTGGCGGCCTGGGTCCTTCATGTTGGGGGAGGGCCTAGAGGAGGGTCTCGCCAGGGTCCATTCAGCGGCTCATTGGCTCTGTCGTAATGACGTGTAAAGAAAAAGCAAAACTCGACAGACAAGATACCAAGGCAGTACGGGTGTCTGCCTGCCCCTAAGCCGGTTTGGGGTTAGGCCTAAGCAGATTTCTCTCCACATATAGCTTCATTTCGTTTAGTATAGCTTGTGAGACCTGATTTAGCCCGGGATCAGCAGGCGCTATTTTCCAAGTTCCTAGAGGATATCGGGAAGACTCTTCGCTCTTATTACCGTAAGTCCTACATAATGCTTGGTGGGCTAATCCCTATAGAGACGTATAGTTAAAATCGACAAGAATTATCCATATCACAGCTGCGGCAAAACATGGCCCCGAGTCGAAAACGCGTCTTGATTATTTGTGTAAATAATCGCTCAAGGATCACGGTTGGGCATCAAGGTAAGCCCAAGTGATGATTACATAACACAGCCTTACAGTCAGGTACCATGTAAACTGAACGGTCAGACGGTCTAGATTCATCAATCCCCTGACACTCGAACTCGGTCCAGACTCTAAGAATACGAAGAGATGCCAATTCCAGAACGGATATCCTAAAAAGGCATTCCCTCGAGACAAGAGGTTTGGCTGATTATCAAGTGCTCCCCAAGTCATGATTGATGATTGGGTGAGTTGGCCAAGTACTCAGCTGGACCGAGACTAATGCAACCATATACGAGAGAATTGGTCGACGAGCCAAATTCAACGAAGGGGGTCTACCTGTGTAAGACGATACCTGCCAGAAGTGTTTTTATGACATAGACGAATTTATGGGTTCTGCGAAGACAGGTACTTTGTTTAGCCCCCAACTGACAACTGATACCACTTTGCGTATCACTCTCTCCTTACCTTAACATGACATGTTTGATAGCCCGCATTTGACTCTTCTCATCTATTGGAGTGGTACCTGGTGAGAAATAGACACAATCAGTCTTTTCTTGCTTGTAGACGGTTCTTATCGCCCGACCCGTTAGAACCTAGAAATCATAAGAGCGATATGAAGTCAGACGAAAAGGGGTTACGACTAACATGAATACGCCCAATGAAATTCAACCTTAGGTAGGTTAGGTAGGTTGTGCGGAAATCTTGGTGGTAACGTAGTTCATCTGATTGCTGCATGCACTCTCGTCTATGCAATAATAGGGGCCTACATCACCACATATGGAAGAATCTGGTACAGCCACGGAATATTTCTCAGGCTACTTCTTTATTTTTGAGCAACAAATGAGTCGCAACGTGTACGCCGCACGGGGACCCGTGACCCCACAGCCCTACTACATCTCAATGTCCGGGCTCCGGTCTGGTCTGAAATCCTCCGGCAGCATTCCGGTTACCTAGCTAGAGACCATCACAATCTACATATTCACTTCAAACTTACAAGCTGCACCAATATAACTTTCAACGAAGCTTCATAAATCTGCCGCGGTCGATAAGAGACTCGAAGAGGCCTAGAAGATAAAACATCTCGGCCCATGGGCTGCTAGATGGCTCTCATAAATCTACCTACCGTTTTCTTCTTTTCACTATGGTTTTCGACACAATGACTAGTGTCATCCATATCCAGACATGACTACTCATTTGAGGCATTCTACAGCCCTGCACTCCTATCACATGCACAACCCCTAGTCTTATGTCCAGTTGTATCCTTACGTGGTAATGGGATTCCTGCACGCGACATTGAGGGATGTGTCGAGCTGTATGTTTGCCAATCATAGACGAAGTCAAAAAGAAGTACAACAAAGTCCTATTCAGTCTGCTGCTCCTCGCTTTTAATCCCCCCTACTACGTGCTGAACGTAATATTGTGAGTGTTGATGGAAGTCAATAGACATTTTGATGTGCAATGGATCCGACAACTTCTTCAGACCCATCTTTTCCATCAGCAATTATCTGCCCCTCAGTCCCCATGGACAACCTCGTCCTACGTTTGGGGAGCACCCATTCCCACGTCTACCATCGTCTGCAATGGGAGACCCTTCGAGGTTACCGAAAACCTGTACGGGGCGCTCCTACAGTTCCGGACGCTCGAAGTCGGAACCGACCCTGAAGCGTTCAAGTGCTTCTGGATTAACGTTATCTGCATCAACCAAGGTAATAACGCCAAAAAGTCTACGCAGGTTCCACTCATGGCTAGCATCTACCGCGTGGTAACGAATGTTACTATGTGGCTCGGTCCCTCGTCCAGAGACTCCAGCTTTGCTATGACGGCTTGGAACTAGTGGGGCGCATTTGCCATCAAGAACATAGGCGACTTACCTTATATGAGGCGCATGAGTTTCGGCAATCTTTTCAGACAAGATCTAAACATACCTACCTAAAGTACCAAGGCGGACGCTGCTTCGGCACTTGGCCGGCGGCCCTGGTTCACACGGGGTGTGGTGTTTCTAGGAGGTTGTATTAGTGGGCAGTAGCGCGATATTACTGTGCGGCAGAGACTCCATTCCAATTGAAACCTTCACCGGATTTAAGGTGACGCCATGGGGCTCAACGCATTGGATATTTGAAGTAGCGGGAACGCCTAGAGAAGTTGTACTGCTATAGATGGGCAATGATATGCTATTGCCTTAACAAGATTTTCTTCTAAGATTGACACAGACGCACATACCAACCTACCTAGTAGGTACGCTTTCTGGATAACTTCAACTGACACTCACTGATTATCCATTTTATCATATATCTAATCTCTTGCCTACCGAGGTCTATTGGCGTAATCTCATTCGAGTAAGCCGGCTGTAATATCATGGCATAGTTAGATCGGGGATTCGGGTGTTGTCGTTGCGGTGTACAAGCTCATGGCAGTAATAAGCTTGAGGTTTACCCTCAGTCGACACTTGGCACAAAGTAGAAACAATACGCCGTCCAATCGCATGTAATGAATGAGACGCTCGATCAAAACTAAAAGTTAGATATTAGCACCATTATTCCACAGCCATATTTCAAATTATCCGGCACTCCACCAACTGTACCGCGACGATAGGTCGTTGGAATAATGGCCATGTTCCTGATCGCCACCATTGCAACACTCTGAACTTCTCTACACATGTTTCAGATGAAGATCAGGGGTACTTGCAAAGTTGACGATGATTCTTAGGTGCGCTACGGGCTCACAACTGTACCGGCGCTCATTCTAGGGCTCGTCGCTGCATGTTTTGGGTCTGTCAGCTATCTAAGTAGGTACCTAGGTATGAAAACTTTACCTTGACACCAGTACTGGTAGATTACCGCCGTCCGATGAAAGGTATTTCGGCGTCGTTTACAACGCGTAGCTGGAAATCCCTATGGGCGCGTCTGCATTGTACAGGACGCGGCGGCGATGAGGGAACTTGAAAATTTAATAAGCGCGGTCGTCGTGCTCATACTGGTCGCAAATTCTTCGAGCCGAGGGTGGACATACTGCCTCGGAAGCCCAGGATCCATCGCGAGCGTCCATGCATTTACTGCTGGCGGTAGTTTATTCCAATTATTTCGGGCGAAAAGCGTTGAAATGAAGAAAGGTGAAGATATGTTGTTAAGCAACAGCTGTTCGCTGACGGGTGTGTCTGCTAGCTCGGGTAGAGGAAGGTGAAAGAAAGCAGAGAGATAGCCCAGTACGGAATCTGGATACTAATACGCAAAGAGCTGAAGAAGCGGAAAAGACTCAGGAGGAGTATCGCGAAGGTATTAAGCAGAGCAAGAGAAAGAAGGGAAATGTCTTATTCGGGAGGAACTAGTTGGTCATGGAGCTCCAGAGCACCGACATGAGGTAAATTCATCGATCGACGAGGGTGTCGTGATGGCTTTTTACTGCTGGCTACCTCCTACTAATATGAAGTGGTATCATGCTTTTGCTAACGATCAATCGCAGTGCGGGTTAAAAGGCACCAATGGGCGCTTCTTTCTGAAGATCTAGAAATTTCCACCATGCACTTGACATGTTTGGAGATAAGTGCCGAAACGACTCCAATAGTGCGTTTGAATTGAAATATTGTAACATCTCATTTGCGGGCTCTACTGGACTGAATACCGAGTAGTAACGGCAAGGACGGTATTCGATGCGGCCCCTGAAACGACCTGGTTGGTACGCCTTGCATGCCCGAACCGGGAAGATATTCTATAATAGATTGCCACAGTAATTGAGTAAACAGTAATTCAGTAAATAAGGAAACACAAGACTGTTATTTCTTGGGCTATAGCTGGTAGTGAAAAATTGTCAACATTAAAGTGTCGCGTTGAGAATGCGCGTCGGGGATAGAATACATCCCGGCAAGGAGGCGATCACTCACCGAGCTCGACTTGTCAAGACAATCGAACGTCAAAAGCTACCTACCTTGGCATCCAGCCAATTGATGGAAAAACTGTTACGTCTCATTACTGTACACATCCTTAAGTTTAGGATTAACACGAGAACTGCGCTCGTGAGCTATAGCTGGGGTATCCGATGCTTCACGGGCCATGATTTCGGAAGGCAACAGGAGGTCCACCGTAAACACAAGGGAACTTTCCTTCTAGAAAGCTGGGATCTCCTCTGCCAAGTCCGCCGAACCTCTTCTATTACTAACTTCAAGAAGGTAGTGTACCTGTATGCCTGAGCATTGAGAGCTGCCTAGGTGGGCTAGTAAGTAGCGGCAGGCAAGTTTCTCGTACCCAGACGTTCACTACAACACGACTAGTTTCCTAACTCGGGCTTGAGCCAGAGGGACGATTGGCTGGGCGGTCCCAGGGGCCGGTCAGCCCGATGGAACCCGTATCTGAGAATATCTGAGAAGATCGTCGTAGAACCAGAGGTTGGGTCGTTCGGTTCGCTGCCCACCCCCCAGCCATTTCCTGACTGGCCCGCTTGTTGGGTTCTCCGGACGCCTCATCGTGGAGGCTGAAAGGATCATCGATAATCGAAGTCCCGAACGAGATAACGTTTTGTATGTAAGTGTAAGCATTCCCGTGTACACACCCGATTCGGGCCTTTCGTTCAACCTGCTACCTGCGCAAACCTGCTGCGCGAGTGACGTTAATGACCCTGACGGCCATTGAGCTTTCACCTGAATTGCGAAGATACATCAAACGGCAATGTACATATGGCGTGCGTGCATGCGATGTAACCGTCGACTTTCGAGACCTTGTTTCCCACCTCTACGACCCCTCCCCGAACCCCGAACCGCCCTGTCTCGATGACCATCTACTTTTTTTCTTCAGCAAGCGAGGAGAGGGAGAGTCACGCCGCTAGGTAACCAGGGGAACTTGCGCCAAGAGCCTCCATCGAACGTGGGAATGTGCGGTTGTCCTGCCTCTCCCGGCAATTGATGGAGAGGGCGGCAAAGCGGTCGCCTCTTCTTGATCCCAAGGTATCTCTGCCGTACAGCGAGAAGGGAACCGGCGATTGGCCCGGGGGGAGGGTCTCGAGTTCGAGTCTTGGCGGACTGGGACGTTGGGCCAGTACCGCGATCCCTCCACCTCCACCGTCTATCAAATGGGTGGCGCGCTCCGGGCTGCCAAGGGCTCGGCGCAGCAAAACTGCCGGGGTCTCGTCCAGAATTCGACTGGTGCCGCGCTGCCATACAAATTAAGGCGGCCTTCCACCTACCCTTTTGGGTAGATTGGGATGCTACGACAGTATCTACACTCATGATGCCATTGCCCATCGCCCACCTGCTTGCCGCAAGCATTCGTCGATATGCGAACGGGACGTGGTGGCAGCGCGGCTTCTCGACCCGAGCCGCCTTATCGAAGGGACGACCGGCCAGAATGAATATTTAAGGGTCGCCGAATGCTGGCAGCCAGGGTTTCCCCCTCTCCATCTCCATTGACTAATCGAAGCTGAAAAGCAGTCAAACAGGCAGAATGCGGTACTCCCTGAACGCAGTTGCCCTTGCGGCGTTTGCGACCTGCGCGGTTGCGAAGGAAATGGTCCCCGACGAGCAGCGCGCTGCCGAGCTCTACGACAGCGGTCTCCGCCACCAAACCATCATGGCCACCAAGGAGGTAAGGATTCCCGTTCGCGAGTACTACGACTCCTGAACATGTCGTGCTGATAATCCAACTTGCAGGCCTACTGGGCTAGCCGAAGAGAACAAGGTATCTTCGACTCCAGCCAGTACAAGAGCATGGACGCTGCCGTCGAGAAGGTCGCCTGCGTTGACGGCCTCGCCGAGCTCGTGCCCGGCGACGCGCTCTACACGTTCAAGTGCAGCGGCCTCGACCTGTACGACTTCCAGTCCCACAACGACCTCGGCAGCAACGGCGGCGAGGGATCCGGCTCGTGGGGATGGACCAGCCCCGACGGCCGCGAATTCGTCGCCATCGCGCAGTCGGACGGCGCCGCCTTCGCCCAGATCAGCTCCGAGGGCAAGCTGATCTACCTCGGCCGTCTCCCGCAGTACCCCACTGCGCAGCCGTCGCTATGGCGTGAAATCAAAGGTCTCAAAAGCCTGATGTAAGTATACTACCTAGGTAGATATGTCGTGGCGGCATCTTTTTCCTTATATTTTGGAATACTGAAGTGTCTCAGAGTGAACACTTTCTCGAAGCATCTAGATCTATCTATGCACCCTATTGATTTCTATAATGCAAGGAGAAAAATGCTAACACGACATGTTCAATACAATCAGCGTCATCGGCAGCGAGGCCAACAACCACGGCATCCAGGTCTTCGACATGGCCAAGCTGCTGGAAGTCGACCCGGCACGCCCCGTCACCTTCAACAACAAGGACGACATCTCGTACTGGAACGGCCTCCCGACCGGCCGCTCCCACACCGTCCAGACCAACGAGGAGGGCAACTACGCCGTTGCCTCGGGCGCCTCGCCCCGCACCGACAAGTGCGCTTCCGGTCTGATCTTCATCGACCTGTCCGACCTGGACAACCTCTCGTCGCCCGGCTGCGCCGCCGCCGACGGCTACGTGCACGACGCGCAGTGCCTCATCTACCGCGGCCCCGACGAGCGGTACGTCGGCGAGGACATCTGCTACGGCTACAACGAGGACACGCTGACCATCTACAACGTGACGAACAAGGCGCGGCCGTCCGTCATCTCGCGGACGTCGTACGAGGGCGCGTCCTACACGCACCAGGGCTGGGTTCTCGACACGCAGTGGCAGCAGTACCTGGTGCTCGACGACGAGTACGACGAGTACGACGCGACGGGGCCCGGCGCGGCAGGCTACCCCATCACGTACATCTGGGACATCTCGGACCTCAAGGCGCCCAAGCAGACGGGCTACTACCGGGCCTCGCGCAAGGGCATCGACCACAACCAGTTCATCAACGGCGACTTCGCGTACCAAAGCAACTACGGCGGCGGCCTGCACATCCTCGACATCTCGTCCATCCCGTCGGACCCCACCGGCGCCGGCGTCGAGGAGGTCGGCTACTTCGACATCTACCCCGAGGACGACGACTTCGAGGGCGGCGGCCAGGTCGAAGTGAGTATACAAAACATGTCGTGTCGGCATCTTTTCCCTTATATTTTAAAATGCTTAAGCGTCTCGACGTCTACACTTTCTCCAAGCCTCTTTATATATCAATCCACCTTATTAGGTATCTTTCAGAATGTAATGAGAAAAATGCTAACACGATATGTTTGATATGATTAGTTCCAAGGTACCTGGTCTCACTACCCCTATTTCAAGAGCGGCTACATCATGATCAACACGATCGAGCGTGGCGCTTACGTCGTTAAGCGATCTGAGTAAGATCAGAGACTTGAGCTCGATAACGGACTTCGACAATGGGATTAAAGACTGCTTAGACACTGGTAGATAGCCGGACACTATCTAGCGGGTTAGAGCTGAATTGAAATGATGAATCTTATGGACATACAGAATGTGTCTTCTAATCGATCCGTAATCGGTAATGGTACCAGGTAGTTTTACAGCACTGCCTAGGGTCTCGTCGACCCAGTGAGCGAACCCGTCGGCGGCGACGTGAGACACGCCAACGTCTTGGATGATATAAGTATCAGATAAACCACTCTTGTGCAGCGCATGGTACATGACGCGTGCGTGCATGAAGCTATCTAGGGCGGCGCACGTAATTCGATTGAAGGGCGTGAAGAAGTACTTGTATGCGTATCGGGCAGCCCGAAATCCACCGCGATCCCATCGGAACATGTAGTCGATTAGCGGCACATAATCGACGACAGGTTCTCTAGCCTTTTGCGTTCGTTTTTGCACGTCGAGGGAGAACCATGGATCGCGGCGTCGCAGGTATCGGCGGGGTCTGAGGCCCGCGGGTATCGCGTCGACGAGGCGGCCGGAGCAGATCACGAGCGACGTGGATGAAAACGCGATACCGTCTACAAATTCAACAGATTTCTTCGCGACTTCGTCCTGTTGAATATACTGTAATTTGTCGGTATGGCGGGTTTTGGTCAAATGGACCGTCGCATATTTTCTGGCACGAGTCCGAAAAGCTCGAGACGGGATAATGCGTGAGTTCCACGAAAGGCTTGGCATGCCTCAGCGGAACTTTGAGTAACGTGACAACACCGAGCGTTCCGAACGCCGACGCAGCGCCCCAGAAGAGGTCGGGACGTTCGGTTCTTGAAGCTTTCGCGATCTTGCCGTCCGGCAGCACGATCTCGATCCAGTTGATGGTCGAGTCAAACGGGCCGTGGCGGCACGAGCTAATACTCTCGCCTGCCGAGCCGCTAAAGCCGCCGCCAACGGTGATGCCGGGGAATTCCATAACAACGAGAGGAACCATTTCCTTGGCAACCGCGGTGCCGACGAGCCCGTCCATGGGGACGATGGGCTCCACGATTGCTGTCTTCTTGACATCGTCGATATCTAGGACGTGGCTGAGCGCGCTGGTGTCTACCGTGTTGTCGCGACTCTTCGCTACGGTGCGCGTACTGTTGGTGGAGCCCGGAAGGGTTGGCGACGGGCGTAGAATTCCTGCAAACGCGCGGATATGGATGCTATCGCAACACTGTGAGCGTCCATTCTCACCAATGACTATATCTAAAATGGATTATGTTATACTGTCGTGGTGTTGAGATTGAAATGCTCGTAGCCCACTAATACCCTAATACCAGACACATGTTAACATGTACATTGTATATGGTACGTACAGACTATCCCATGTTGTATACCACTTCTGTGGCTGGAGAGTATTGACGCTGTTGTCGGGGTGAAAAAACATGGATTGGAATAGGCGGAAGAACCTCACCTATTGCAATACTACCTAACTAGAAGGCACCCCCCTACGGGGTACCATAATAACCCGAATTTAAGAATAGCTCTCAGCTCTTATCTAAGAAATAAAATAAGTTCTTTTTATATAATATTAATAATAAATTGATTATTTATTTTATTATAAATAAATAATTATTATTTTATTTATATATTAAAAATAATATTTTTGAATTTTTATTTTTTAATTTATTATATTTATTTTATTATAAAAATTTTTTAATGTTATTTTTTTTTATATTAATTAATTAATAATATAATTAAAATGTAAATATAATTATAATATAAATATAATTTATAATTTTTTAAAAAAATATAATTAATAAAATAATATAATATATATAATAATAAAATAATTAAATTAAATAATATAAAAATAATTAATATAATATAAAAATATAATATAAATATAATTTATTATATTATATAAATATAATTTAATAAATAATATAAATATAATTTAATTATTTAATTATAATTAATAAAAAAAAGTTTTTTTATTTATATTTTTAAAAATTTCTATTAGATTTTTATTTATATTTATATATATTTTAAAATTAAACGTAATAAAATTTCATTTTTATTTAAAAAATTTATAATTTAATAATTTTGCGAAATTAATTATAATTTTTTAATAATTAATATTATTTAAATATTAATTTAATTATATTTTAAATATATTAAATTATATTATTATATAATATTTAATTCCGAAATTATTTAAATATAAAAAATTTTAAATAAAAATTTAATTATATAATATTTTTTAAATTATATATATATTTATATATTTAATATATAAATTTTAATAATTTTTTTATTATATTTTACATAAATTTAAAAATAATATTATTTAAAAAAAATTAAAATTTTAAATATAATAAATATTTTTTATAAATTTAAATGATTTTTTAATAGGGGGTTATATAAATTAAATTATTAAATATATAATAAAATTATATTTTGTGATTTCTAAGAAAATAATTATATAATGATTTTTTTATTTTAAAAAATTTTAAATTTAATATAATTTTTAAAAAAAATATCGCATTATAATATAATTTAATTTATTTAAAACGTAATTAAATTAGTTTTTTAGCGATATTAATTATTAGAAAATTGCAAAAGATTTTACGAAATTATTAAATTATAAATGTAATTTTAAATAGTAATTTAATATAAAGTTTTATCTCTTTCGATTTAAAAATATATACGGATATAAATAAAAGCCCGATAAGAATTTTTAAAAATGCGAATAAAAAAACTCATAAAAAAAAGCTAAAAAAAATTCCGGATTTATATAAATAATTTTTTTAAATTTGGATATTAAAAATAATATTTTATTATTAAAATTTAAAATAAAAATTAATAAATAAAAATCGGAAATAAAAAATCGCTTATATAAATCGTGAAATTTATATTAAAATTTAAAATAAATTATATTTATAAATTTTATTAATTTATTAAAATATAAAAATATTAATTATATAATTTAATAATTATTATTTATAAAAATAATTATATTATAATATTATTATTATAATTAAAATTTAATTAATTATATTTTTTTAAATATATATTTAAATATATTTATAATAATTTTTAATAAAATTAAAAAAAAATATTAATAAAAAATTTATTATTAAATAATTAAAATAAAATAAAATATTAATATAAATTTAAAAAAATAAAATTAATTATATAAAAAATAATTTTAAAAATAAATAAATAATTTCTTAATATTTTATTATATTAATAAATTATATTATTTTAAAATTAAAAATTTTTATTAATTTTATAATGATTTTAAATTTTTAAATTTTATATATTTATTTTAAATAATATTAAATTTATTAAATTTAATATAATAAAAATAATTATTATAATATTTATATAATATTAAAAATTAATAATAATATTAATATTAAAATTATGAATTTTTATAAATTAAAAAAAATAAAATTAAAAACATTTAAATTAATTAAAAAATTAATTATAAAATAAATTTTAAATTATAATATTTATTAAAAATATTAAAAATATTTTTTTTTTAATAATAAATTTATAAATTTTTATAGAAAATTTAAATTATTTTTATTTAATTATAAATTATTAAATTAATTAATCAATAATTTAATATTTATTTTTAAATTTAATATAATTTTATTTTTTTATAAAATTATTAATTTAATATCTAATTTATTTATATAAATAATAATTATTTTAATTAAAATATTTATTAATTTATTAATATTATTAAATAAAAAAATAATATATTGAATTTTAAATTAATAAATAAGTTAATTGGAAATTAATTATAATTAATTATTTTAAAAAATTAAAAGCGAAATTCTATTAAAAAATCTTATTTATATATTTTTATATTAGATTAATTTTACATTTAAATAAAATTAAATAATAAAAAATTAAAATTCTTATTATATTTATTTAATTAATTAAATTTAATTAATATGAATTAAAATCTAAAAATCAAAATTATTAAAATTATTAATTTTAATATGATTTAATTTAATTAATTTATTTAATTAAA